>CM036546.1:1796437-1876437 GCA_020745685.1 Tautogolabrus adspersus | reverse complement strand
TGGCCTGATGTGTCGGCCGAGGAAGATATTCAGACAACCGATATTTATGCCCCTGTGACGTAATGAGGGGGTGCAGTGACCACGTCTGGACCGTCTTCAGAGGTAGTAACAGAGGTGAGAGGGGATCAGCTGAGCCAGCGAGGGCAGCGCTGTGTGTGTGTGCATATCTGACTGTGTGTGTATGTGGAGATCCTGTTGTGCTGTGCTCTCTCGTGCTTCTGCAACGTTGGAGCCTAATGTGAATTGACAGACTGGGCCACATGTATTACGAAGATCTGTTTCATTCAGAATTTTAACCATCAGATTGTTTACTTATTGATTGATTTGTAGAAAGAGACCTCTGCAGATAATTTAGCTTCTGATAAAAACCGTTTGTACTCTGCTAATGCTTCTGCATCCTCCTGTATGCGATGACAAAAATAAAAACACCAGGTGCAGATATTGGCCTGTTAAAAACACATGGCGACTTGAGGGAAGCCGTATCTGTTTGTTTGGGTTTCTTACTGCTGCCTGTTTCACAACTATGCGATTATAACCGAGCGTACACAAAGCAGGGGACTCGAAAAACCTGCTGCCTGAACCTGATGATTTCTATCACTGCACGCACGCACGCACGCACACACACGCACACATACACACACTGAAACATGCACACACACACGCACAACACACACACACACACACGCACGCACACACACGCACACATACACACACTGAAACATGCACACACACACGCACAACACACACACGCACACACACACACACACACACACACACTGACACATGCGCACACACACACTCACACACACACACACACACTCGACACACACACACACACACTCTCACACATGCGCACACACACACTCTCACTCACACACACACACAGACACACACACACACAGACACACACACACACACACAGACACACACACACACACACACACACAGACACACACACACACACACAGACACACACACACACACACACACACACTCACACGCACAGACACACACACACGCACACACACAGACACACACACACACACACACACACACACACAGACACACACACACACACACGCACAGACACACACACACACACTCACACGCACAGACACACACACACACACACGCACACACACAGACACACACACACACACACACACACACGCACACACACAGACACACACACACACACACACACACAGACACACACGCACACACACAGACACACACACACACACACACACACACACAGACACACACACACACACACACACACACACACACACACACACACGCACACACACACACACACGCACACACACAGACACACACACACACACACACACACACAGACACACACACACACAGACACACACACACGCACACACACAGACACACACACACACACACACACACACACACACACACACACACAGATTGTTGATATAGGGCTCTCTTGTATCTGTATATCTGTTTTTTAGCCATGCCATCCCAGTCCTGCCAAACCCCCCCACAGTCTGGCATCCTCCGCCACAGCAGCACGTGACCCGGTGCAGGGTAGTCTGGCCTGATGTGGAGATGTGTGGAGATAGCGTCACGCGGAAGAGATGAAAGGAGTCGTGTTGGGCTCATAGGTTGAAGCTTTGTCTCTTGAGCTGCGTGATCTGATGGTAACCAGAGGGCTGATGTTTCCTCCAGGAGATAAAGAGTCTCTTTAATTGTGTTTATGCTCACCTGCATTCCTTTGTTTCAAAACACCAGCCTCGTACTGGTGCTTAGCAGTGATCCTCTGGCAGAGGTGGGCGCAGTTTATCAAGAGTTAAACTCAGATATGAAAATGTATAAATACTAGAAGCTTTAGTGAAAGATCTCCTTCCCCAGTGTGTTTTCTCATTATCACCGTTTTTTACACAACTGCTGTGTACAAGTGTCACTCAGTCCAGCGGTTCCCAAAGTGGGGATCGGGACCCCCTGGGGGGTCATGAGACTGGGCTGTTGTGTTCTTTTGTGTTGTTCTTATGCCACTGTTTGGACTGGCCTAATAGTGCGTCTGGCTATGCGCAAAACTCAATGTTTTAACTAGGAATGCACCGATCGAGCTATTAAGGTTCTGATACCAAAACTAGGACTGGAGTATCTGCCGATACCGAGTACCGATCCGATACAAGTATTAAATGAATAACCTGTATTCTAGGCTGACAGGGTGAGACTGGGAATCAATAATATGTAAGGCACAATCAGGGTTTGCCAACATTGAAAAACAAAATAAAATAAATACATGCTGACTGAATAGTTATTTATTACAGCAAAAAAAGAATCTTACAAATGAACAGGAATTACGATTCATTTGTAAACTTCTAAATGCAGCAATAAGTTGTTCAGCATTAAAACACCTGTATTTAACAACTGCACACTCATTTGTAGCGTTCAGGCAGAGCCGTTTCAGAGAAATATTTACGCGAGGGTAAACTGTACCGTGGCTCCAAGTGTTCCAGCAGACGCTGAAATCCCTCGTTTCCTACAACTTGCAGGGGCTGCCCGACCAGGACAATGAATTTGAGAACCTTCTCTGTTATTTTGGTTGCTTTCATACCTTCACTTGGAAGTTTTCGTGACTTTGCAAGGCCACTGACAAAGTACGCTGCTTCGTTTCACCCATCTTTTTGGTTTGGCTGTACTTGTGGTATTCTTTGGCATGATGCTTGTTTAGATGCTTTATTAAGTTCATCGTGTTATACTTTGCAGAGCTACCACCACTCCTCAAAACTTTAGCTTCACATATATTGCAAGTCGCTGTTGAAGTTGTTGGTGTATCAAGTGTAAAATATCTCCAAACTGCCGAGCCTTTGGTAGTAGCCTTCTCCATGCTATGTTAGCTCCGGTTAGCTCTCCGTCTTGCTCAAAGCTGCCGGCGCAGTGATGATGATGTAGTAGGGGCGCGCGGTTGGTCTAGAACTCAACTGAATAGCTCAGCTTCGAGGATTGGCTCCATGGATCGGCACATTGTCTACGATCCCCGATTTAGCTTTTTGGGTCAGGACCGATATCCGATACCAGGAGCATCTCTAGTTTTAACCACCTCCAGGGACAATGGGGGTCCCCAGCTGCTAGCACAATTATCTTGGGGGTCGTGGGCTGAAAAGTTTGGGAAATCCTGACTCGTGCCATACATCACAAGAGCTACGATTCTTGTGACTCTGACCATGTAAACCATTTCAAGATCCAACCAGTACAGCAGCCACAATCTACGCATCTGTCAGACCAGCGACCAACAAACACGTCTTTCTGATCCAGTGTTCTTACCGTCTGAAGGTCGATACACCGTCCTGCTGCATCGATCTAAGTTTAGATCGCAGTCTGAGCCAGGCTTAAGTCAACTAACTACCTAATCAGCTGTTATAACAACCATAGAGCATCTGATTAATTTGACTAATTTCAGGTGTTTATCTTTACCTAGGGTTTGTCTTCATGTGAACAAATCAAATGTAAAGCCTCTTTATGAGATCTTTGCTCTTTCTTTCACTGTGTCGTATCAGATCTGTTTTTTCTCCCTCGAGTGGTTTAAGACTGTCACGTCTGAGAGCAGCAGGCCGGCTTATTTCTCATTGAGGCATGCCCAGCTTCTGGCTGCACTCTGGATGGATTTGCAGCAGATAAATAAATAACTACGCTGGCACCCCTCACTTTGGATCCCCTCTGTTTTGGCAGGCTGTCCTTGCTGCATTTTCTATCAGGTGTAAACATGTCTGTCAAACGGCGTGACCATGGGGCCCGGCGGTTTTGGCATGCGTGACGCATCACATGGGGCGATGCCAGCCCTTTCCGTCTGCCCACCTGACCTTGGCCAGGCTTGACATGACTGAGCACACTTAGCTCTACCTTCCACTTTTGCAGAGCTCTTTAGGAAGCCAAGTGGGCTTAAGTGGCTGTTAGTGAATCTGACCCCAGGTTGAAGAAGGGACCTTGGCTGGCTGTCCCTGCAGTGCTGACGTGGTGGAAGGGTAATCCAATGTATAGCTCTGGCAAAGATGTCCCGGCTCGGTCAGGACAGCCAATGCCCCGTGTCTTCACATCCTCTCATCTCACCACCATTACTGTCCTCTTCAACTCCGTGAGCAGCCGTGGATATCGTCCAAGTGGCCGGCTGCAGGCTCCAAGAGCAAAGACAAAACACTCAGATAAGAAGAGGCCTCATACTTTGAAGTGTGTTTTCCTTCCTGAGTTTCCTGATCAACGCAAGAGCTCGACTGATATGTCTTTTTAACACTTTCACCGATTTGAGACAGGATAAATCACTTATTACAGAAATGGCTTTTTGGAACTAGAATGAGAAATAGACATTTTCTTTGTATATTTTTCAGACAACTTTAAAGTTTCCTCATGTTCACCTTTCATGTCGTCAGTCTGTGAAACTTTTAGAGCAGCTTCACAAGATCTTATTTATCTGAGTAAAAACCCTCATTTCAGCCTCTGCCTGAAACTGTTCGTATCAGCTGCTGTCTCTGGCCAACGTGCACACTTTCTTCTGATTGGCCAGCTCTCTGGAAGCCTTCTGGTGGAGCAGAACGCTGCAGGGCTGCCAGAGGAGGGCTGCTCTCCAGTGCTGGGAGAAGAGAGTCTATGTAAGAGGTTTCACCGGCTTACGTAGAGGCTTGAAGCCGTCTGGTGAAATTCTTGGTTTCATATCGGGGAACTATGGCGTGATTTGCAGAACAAGCCTTTTAGCGCCCTCTGCAGACTCATCCTGGGATTACTCCAACATACTAGCAAAGTAGAAGGAAGCTCTTGCGCTTCAGCCGCTCCACAAATGGAGGTCGGTGCTCTCAGAGAACGACCTTAGACCTCAGTGGACTCCTTCGCTCAGACAGGATCCAAATACTGGAGCACACGAATCACTTTAGGCAGATTTAATTTAGGTGCAAAGGACTTGGTTACTTTAACATGCGTTTACCTCATGATCTGAAACTTTGCCCACTTTGAGTTTGGACATCCAGCATTGTGACACTATATGTGAGTTTTTAAAATGGGGATCAGCGGAATAGGTCACCTTTATATTTCACTTAGATTTTCTGGAATGATGAAGTTCAGTCGTTCCTTTTCCTTTGTTACTACACAACGCTGATGAGAGATAAGAAAACTGTACACGACCTCTTCAGCCTCATGGAACATTATTTAAAGTCGGGTTTCAAGATTCAGATTGTGCAAAATATGTAACGACAGTATTTTTAAACCACCCCGGGCGCTCTCTTCTGCTGTCGATATTTGTCCATTTCTGAACACATAAATGCTGATTCCAATATGTCTGTGATTTGCCTGCTGGCTTCCCGATAACATCACTAAACCAATAATTTATACTGGTCAGGCTGTGGTTCACAGCTCCTCTGGGTGCCTGTGTTCTTCTCACTGTGAAATCATCTTTCCGTATCTGACACGTATGCAAAGATTGAGCCGATCTGGCTGTGGACTGCATTATTCCGGGGGCACGCTGTCTCTCTCCGCTCCATATCCACCATCTCACCTCAGGGATCTGTCACTTTTTCATCAGTGACTTACGGAGCGTTCATACAGCTTCCCGGTTGGTTCACAGGCCCCTCCCTCCCTACCTCAGAAGTAGCTGTCTTCCTCTCTCCCACACTGCTGCAGCTCTTTACTAGTTTGACAGTTTCATCCTGACACCCAGTGTCTCGTAACTTGGAAGCCACTATTTTACACACTCTCAAATTTGTGTGCGTGTTAGGTTTAGACGGGCTGTCTCCCCCCTTTCTTTCCTCTCTGCTCATTATCATGGCCATCTCCCAATCTTTCGTTCTTTTTTTCTTCTGGTGTGAGATAACAGTCCGGGTGGACGAGGGGTCTCTGCTGACTGAAGGAGCAAACGGCCCGTCCTGAACGCCCCGGGTTGTGCTGGAGTCATCAGGATCCATTGTGTGAGCCTGTCATAGCCTAACAAGCCGCTGGCCCTGCAAGCAAGAGAAATATTTCTCCACCTTTTGTTGTTTGTGAAGTCTGACGGGCTAATGAAGGCCACACTGATGTGTCATTTCTTCGTAACGTGCTGAAGAGCCAAGGCTTCCCCCCTTTTCTTTTCTCAGAACACTCTGCCTTTGCATTCAAGGGTAAAAAGCCCTTCTCTTCTTCCTGCTCCTGTTCCTTTCTTTACCGTCTATTCAGAGACGCAGCTTGCAAAGAAAAGTAATTTCACTCTCTCTGTCCCTGAGAGAATCAACACACTGAAGTTGCATTGAATTTCTTTCTGCAGCATTTTTTTCTTGGCTCTATTTCAGACCCATAACCTGGGGGTAAACATGCAATTAAAATAACAGCAGCCTGCCTTTTCCTCCGCTCCTCCTCTCCTACAGCCGTTAGCACAAGAAGTGTACAACATGGTGACTTGGTTCTCCTAATTGCCTTTGCTTTTAATTGGTAGAGAGAAGCGTGTAATATTCAACCAGCAGCCAAACATACTTTCTCACCTGTTTTCATTCATCTTTGTTTTTCTCCTCTAATATTGTTATATGCGTCTCCTTCTAATGAGCTTATTTTGGGTGCACAATCCTCCCTCTCCGGTTTGAACTCCTGCTGCTGGATGTCTTAATATATGACGTCCTATAAAACTGCCCTGATGCACTTCCTGAATTTCATAAGCTGTTTTCACATCTGCACTCCTGAAAATATCGAGATCATTTCAGGAGGACTGCTCTGGTTGTTCACACATGCACCTCACAGCAGGAGACTATCCCTGTCAGACAGGAGGGGGGGCGGGGGGTCTCCTGAGGCATGACGTGACGTGAAAAAAGAAACGCATTTGAGACGGAAGAAGCAACAGAGTCAACTATACGACGTTAAAATGAGAATATCTGCCTTAATATCAATTCTACAGGTAGTTCGGCAGTTTAAATACGTGCACGGAGATCGTAGAGGTGGCGTGCAGACAGTCTATGGTCGTGCAGCGATCACAGGGAATAAACGTCACCACCCCCTCCCACTCGCTCGAGGTGAATTCTCCTGATTATATCCTGCTGCGTTCTCACATCAGCTCACTCTGACTTTCTGCAGAATAAATACGAGGAGGCTGGAGGAGAAACTCCGGGTGAAGAGAGAAACATTCAGCTGTTTGCGTTCACACATGCACGGAAATGTCAGGAGTTTTTCAGGAGTTCTCTGTAAGTGTGAACGCACTATTACAAATATGTGTAATAGTAGACAAGGAGGATATCGATGGAAAGATCTGACATCGATGCAATCAGCTGGTCGAATTTTTCTAAATGACTTCAGTCTTTTCTGTTCGTCCTTTTCTTCTATGCACTTTATTTTGAAACTTTCACATGGATTCCTCTTCCTCCAGGTCCCAGTGAGGAACAGAAAGAAAATATAGGTCAGCTTTTATGGGAGCTATTCGACACATGACACAAGCCATGCGCATCACTCTCTCAAGCCCGGCTTTTGTCCGCTCGCCTTTTATTTGTCTATAATGAAAGCCGCGCAGTTATTCACACACTTTTATTACGCTTCTATAAGTAGCTGGTGGAGACTTGCCGAGTCACACACCCCCCCAACACTCTGAGAACCCCGTGGTGTCTGCCTGCACGGGGCTGATAGTGTGAGACGCCTGGCTAAACTCCACCAAGCCAATCCCAGCTCCACAGGCCAGCCCAACTGGCTCAGCGGCCTCCACAGACGCAGCTCTGTTTCCACCCTGGACAGGAGGGGCCATGTCTGTGTCACAAAGGGTGTTAAGTGCTGGACACCTATTCACTTGAATAGTTAGGTAAGGGTTCAAAATAAGTCATCATCATCACATTGATATGAACATCCATAATAAACCAGAGATGTTCCAATAACAGTACCTGCTTCAGTATTAACTAGGGCCCTATGAGTGATAGGGAATGACAATGAAAATGATATCAACTGTGAGATGCAGAATATCGTGGAATTTGCTAAAATGTGGTTGATTTATAAACAAAAGTTTTCCTGACGAATTGGAGTGGGGCCAATTGGTAGAGTCTGTCGTCTCTGAACCAGAAGTTCAAGGGTTCGATCCCCAGCTCCTGCAGCTACATGTCCGATGTGTCCTTGGGCAAGACACTTAACCCCAAGTTGCTCCCGCTGCTTTGTCGCAGCGTATGCATGCGTATGAATGGGATCAGTTACTTCTGATGGTCTAACTACATAGCAGTCTCTACCATCAGGGTGTGAATCTGTAGGTTGACCTGCGGTGTAAAAGCGCTTTGAGTAGTCAGAAGACTGTGGCTCCAATTCCCCACTCTCTCTCTCCCTGGTTTCCCATTCTAACCACTGTCCGATCAGTAAAAGGCAAAAAGCTCCAAAATAAATCTCTGGGGAAAAAACCTAATTGATGAGCTCTGATCAAAGAAACTGTGACAAACATGCAGAACGGGAGATGTCTTTTCGCACGTCACTCTGTCACCACCTCAGTTGCTAACAATGTTGTAGCACATCACAGATTTCCCATGCCAAGTGGTTGCATGTGTCAAGAGTCAAGCCCTGGTCCAGACTGGACTCAACCCCCTGCATGATGGTCAGAGGTCAATCAGGACTCTGCAGAATCCAGCAGCTGTGACAGTCACGTGCCGGTTAACACCTGAGGAGCAGTACCTCCAGCTTCAGCGAGTTCTGTTCCTGTCTGAGTCGACTCTATCAGGTGTAGTCATCTTGATACAAATAGTCCATGTGTTGAAAAAGCCTCTGTGTTGTGGGGGGGGGGGGGGGCTGCCTTTGTAAATAGGAGCCAGTGTTTTGCGTGTGATGTACATTTGAAGTTGAGGTGGCAGCGGCGCTGATAGGCGAGTCAGTAGACGTCAGGCTTTCTGTCTGTTGGGTTTCATCTCCTCCTGCTCGGCTCTGCAAAGCAGAGTGTCAGCTGGGGCATTACCATAGGCTGACCTTTGCTGCAGCACTCCCCACTGCACAGCTTTCTGACATTCAGGGGCGCTGTGGGGGAGGCAGGAAGGGGGTGGGCTGATGGCCTGTTGGCTGTTTTTTTGCCTGTAGTGCGTTGATGTGTGTGCGCTCTTATAACAACTGAACTGACAGTTTATGCTGGAGTTTTTTTTCCTCCTCCTTTCACTCTCTTGCCACTGTTTCACTTTTGAAACGCCGAGCAAAGACAGAGTTATATTTGATATTTGGTTTTCATCCACCCCGAACCTGCCTGTTGTCAAAGAGATTGCTGTTATCTTTGTGTGAAATCTTGGCACCCCAATAAATGAGAGGGAGCTGGAAATGCTGCCTGCTGACATCAAGGAGCTGCCATGTACCTAAAATCCTTCCAAGGCCGAGGGAAAAGAATAACATATCAGGCCAATTAAAGTTAATGCATGGTGACACGCTGAATCGAGGGCAGGGATTGCTGCCATATGGCGGTCCGGGCTGTAAATCAGAAAGCGGGGGGGGGGGGGGGGGGGGGCGGGGGAGGATGAGAGGAGTGGGAAGCCGGGTACCAGGAAGGGTGACGCAGCATCTAGGGCATAAAACCACCCCCAAAACCCTCAGATCTGTCTCAAGACTGCAGCTCACCACCCACCTGTCTCCACCCTCCTTTATTTACCCTTTTCTCCCTTGTCTCCCCCCTGCCCCTGCAGCACCCCAAGGTGCAGCTCTCAGGTAGGACTGGCAGCTTCATTAAGGCTTGTTTTTTCTACTCTTGCTGGGAGGATTTAAATGAGCTGTCATCCTGACCTTTTTGAGCTCCTGCTTTTTAAAGCAAGTTCAGCCCCCCCGCCACCACCTTAAACCCAGCTCCCGTCTCTCTCTCTTTCCACCTTTCTCTCCCGCTTTGTCACTCTTTCCTCTACTTGTCTCTTCTCCCTGCAGGGGGGGAAGACACTTTTAAGCCTTCACCCTGCGGCAGACAGGCACGCCAAGGTTGTTTTGTGGGTAATTGCCTCTCTCATAGACGCCGTTTGTCTGCGCACACTTGCCGCCCTCTTCTGATTCCACGCCACAAAAAGGGGGGAGGGCACGGACTCTGTAGACTTAATTTGCTCTCTGACTGTTCTTCAGTGCTGATTAAGCAAGCAACTGTGGTGTTTTGACTACAGCAGTAAGCCAAGCGAAGCATGGCTAACGTTTTCTCCCTCTCTATTACGTCAGGTTATTGCACAGAGTGGCAGGCATTTATTGGAGCTGTAGCGCTGTTTATTCGTTTCTTTTCACCACATCCTGAGCTGGCTCCATTGTTTAACGTCCCTAATATAAAGGCCTCTCTGAGGTGTAGAGCGCTGCAGTATCGATCACAGACTCACTAACTTGTGTCAGTGCACGGCCTCTCGAGTATGTTCCCTTTCCAGTGTACAGGAGTCATTAATTTCCTCCGCCATGGTCGGGTGGAGGCGGAGAGGTAAAGCGCAGGTAGCAGGGTCCAAGTAGCCGACTAACATGCAGGGCGAGGAGAGACCGAGTCGATTTAAAGCAGCCAGTCCCTCAGGCCCAGTCTGCCCGTTTTACTTCAGCTGTTTGATGTTTAATTGAAGTTGTTATTGGCATCAAATGTCACCTTACCTGATGCTCCAGGTGTGAATCGGTTTCTAATTGAAAGGTAACTATGTCTCCCTCAGCCCTGTGCCTCGGGGGATCAGCCGCAGAGTTCTATTAGTCTGGAGCCAGCCTCTGTATCACCACGCACCATGTGCTGCCTGGCAGTTATGTCTGACTGCTGACCTCCCCTCTCTCCCTCTCCCTCTCTCTCTCTCTCTCTCTCTCTCTCTCTCTCTCTCTCTGTCTCCCTCTCTCTCCGCAGTGTGAGGAGAAGTGTGTGTCCCATGTTGCATTAGTGTCTGTGTGAAATGCTGGCCTGTCTGCCAGGGCCAGGTGACCTCCCCCTCCAGCTTCTCCCCCACACGCAGATGAACACTGGACTTCAGAAATGTAAGTAGGGATCTCTGGACACACACACGCACGCACACGCACACACTTTTAACCACCACCTCCACCATCCCACACAGCAAACCAAGCTGTTACAATCCTGCTGCCCGCCCCTCGTCAGATGCCCATGCCAACCCTGGCCTGGTTCTCTGGCAGCTCTGTGTTAAAACCCGACACACACACACACACACACACACACACACACACACACACACACACACACACACACACACACACACACACACACACAGAATGTTTTAGTGCTCCAGGACTACAGATCTGTCTTCAAGGGAAATTAGGATGAACTGCGCCATTAATTTGCTGATGAACAGTGAACTAGCCCCCTCCCATCCTTCCTAAAGATCTGTCAGCTAAACGAGTGTAGAGCTGTCCGTGTACTTCAACACTTTGTCAACACATTCACGTGTTAGATTCTTCAGTTACTTCAACCGTCACCAGGAGGTCACACCGTCACATTGCAGTCGAGTAGGTTTCTTAGCCCTGGTGATCTCGTAACGTGAGTAAATTTAAGATGCAATCTGCTGCCGAGTTTAACGGCAGACTTGTCCGAGCTCGCTGAATTAATTCAATGTGTTTGAATTTCACAACTGCTGACAAACTTGGACGCGGCTCTGTGTGAGGGTCAGCAGCACAAGTGGAGTGTCGGAGTCAGCAGAGTGCAGTCAGAGCTGAGGCTAACTGGATCTGATCAGGGAGAGAGGAGCAGAGAAATGTAAGACCAATACATGAAATCATCGTTTCTATAGAGAGCAGGTTCTAATATGTAAACCACACTCCGCAGCATTTATAGCCGAAGCTGGTCTGCGATGTCTGTCCCGAGATTGTCCTTTAAACAACATTAAAAAAAAAAAGCGTGCACACCTACAAATCAGGTTCATCATTCACGCAAGTTGCAATGGGAGAGTACAGTAGCTACTTTTTGGGTGCACAATGTATCTGTTCACTATTCAGGACACAGCCCTGACCTTTCTTCTTTTGGAGGAGGAGAGGATGTGGGTTCATGAAATCCTCAGGGCACGACACGCTTTAGGGGAGTTTCGGCTCGTCCAGGAGCTGCAGCTCTATAACGAGCGCTTCCACGTGAACTTCAGGCTGAGTAGGGAGCAATTTGACGGCCTGTTGGGGAGAGTTTTACCAAGACACGAGAGAATGAGGACAAACAGACAGCCGATCACTCCGATAGAACTTCTGGTGATTTGTCTGAGGTGGGTCTTGTTTGTTGCAATCTGATCTTACCTCCTATTTGACACGCCGAGGTGTCGTCACAGAGCGCTGCGCCCAAGTTGAAATAAGCAAGACGTTGTACTACGCTCGTCTCTGTGCAGCTCAGTTAAGCTCTCGTGTCAGCACATAGACAATGAATGGGTGTGAGAGCAGGGCCTGCAGCATCCTATCTGAAAGCCCCTTCTGTCATGCCTCAACGTCTGAATCCTCTTAAAAAACCTTTTCAGTTTGAGTTAAAATGATCCAAGTCAAGGTCAGGTTTGAGTTCTGCAGGTGACGTCTCCCTCTTTCTGATCCTCAGATCAGAATAAATGAATGTTCATGGTAACTTAAGCTTCGTGTTTCAGGGATTTATTTTTCAAAGTGATCAAATAGTGATGCAGAATGTCACAGTTTAATAAAGTGTAAATGATTCTTAATGTTCTGAGAGATACATTCAACTGACTGTGCACTCACAGACTTTGCTCTCTGCTTCTTTATCTCCTTCAAACAAGATGTTTAGACGCGCTAAAGATTCAACGATTTCCAGACGTCGATCATAATTGATCATCTTTATTTGTTAAGAAAACGTCTCTGTCTCTTTTTCCTTCTTCCTGTTTCTCTTGGAGTAAAAACTCAGCCCCAGCTTGACCCATTTCTGCAGCAGTTTTTCCCCCTCCTTGTTGTGAAATGCTCCAGCTCATCAAGACTGTAATTTCAGAATCACAGTAATCAGCCAACCCCCGGGAGATCGGCGAGCGTGAGGGAGTCTGCTAAGTGCCAACGTCTGTTGCCTCACTCAGGCAGACTTGTGACATGGTGCAGCCATCCGCCGCTCCGTCTCTCTGCTCGTCCTTTATGTGACAAACGGAGACACAGCAGAGCAGGAGGCACAACTGGAGTTCAATTTGTTTTTCCGCCCAACGCTGTAATCCATTTTGGTGATTGAGCGTGCTCCTCACAGCGCAGCCGGTCTTAGTGCTGTCATTTCAATCTATTTTTTTTCCTCCTCGTCATTCTCTCGTAATGCTTCTTCCTTTTCATCTGCTCTTCAAAGTATCATTAACACACGCGCTGTTACATCAAAAGCAGTGGAGCTGTTTTTCATTGGGGGTGAATCATTTTTATCAAAGTGCCGTGAGGAAAAAGAAATGTGAAAAACAAAAGTGTACACTCTCAGGTGGGTTTGCTGCCTCCTCCCCAGCCCCAGTAGATCTTCTGCATGTCTGTTGGAAAGCCAGACCTACTTACATCAGTTCATAATTATAAGGCCGATACGGGCCCATCATCATATTCTTTCATACGTCTACAAGTTCTCCGTCTTCAGCCCGCTCCGCCTCTCTCTGAATAAAACTCAAAAAAACGCCTGCATGTGCAAGAAAGGAACATTTTTTTCAAGGAGCATTTTATTTAATATTATTCGCCATGTGCATGTTGACCTTGTGCTGCAGGCTGTTGATAAAAGTGCCTGTGTGACACTTTGAATGTGGCTCACGTGGATTTGATTGAGAGCTGACTTCGTTTTTGTTTTTTCTTTAGATAAAAACATATCGAGTAGGGCTGGAAAATGATCGAAGTGTAATCACCATTAATTGCAAATAAGTGAAATGAGACATTCAAAGATGCAGCAGTGTCCTTCTTTTACATCACTGAGACTACAGGGAGACACTGAGGACGACTATCTACGGTGAGCCTGAAGGGACAAAATAGCATGAGATTAAAGGTGATTAACTCGTTAATGCTGACGGCTCTAGTATCCAGATATGATTTTTTGCTCCGTCTTGCCCAGCCCTACCTCCATCCTAAAGTAACACAGTGCTGTCTCTGCAGAGCCCCATCGTTTACCCTCATGGACGATCTTTTGACAGATTAACTCCATGAGAGATGAGTCTGGCTGCTTGGAGGTGAAATTCATAGACTAGTTGTCACTTGAAATCTTTATTCAATACGCTGACAAGTTCCCACTGAAAGGAAAAAGGCTCAGATGGAGAGTTTACATAATTAGCTCCAATTTGTGTTCCCATTTTCCTACCCTTGAGCACCATCCCTACAGCTGCTCAGTGCACTCCAATGCTGCGTCTT
The DNA here is from genome assembly GCA_020745685.1 of Tautogolabrus adspersus. Taxonomy (NCBI): domain Eukaryota; kingdom Metazoa; phylum Chordata; class Actinopteri; order Labriformes; family Labridae; genus Tautogolabrus; species Tautogolabrus adspersus. The sequence goes on along the minus strand of CM036546.1, from coordinate 1,862,241 downwards.
GCGTTACAGAATATTGTCTTTGACACGTTCCCCTCTCTCTGTTTTCACCCAGAGCTTCAGATCACCAGGCTGGCCGCGCTCTGCCTCCTCGCCTGCGGGTGAAATCTGTGCATGGGAGCGTAATTTAAACTTACGAGCTCGCAGGTTGCTGTCAGAGGCGAGGTCGGAGCAGCTGCTCTATTTATCATCAGGGAGTGACTGTTAACAGATGATGGCTGTGAAATATAAAGACTGTCGGAGGAGTAGCTCAGATACGCTGGGAGACAGTGGGTCACGAAGAAAAAAGGCTCGTACTCCAGACAGGATGTCTCAAGTACCACAAAATGGCCCGTGGTTCTCAGTTCTTTCAGGCAGAACAAACAGTGAGTAGTGCTGGGCCACTCGGCTGATTTTCACATCTAAGTCCCTACTGAGATCAAAGGAAACCGTCTCTCCTTATAATATTTTTCACTTCCCCGAAGGTCTATCAGCATGGGAGGCTCTGCTGGAATATCTGTAAAAATGTAAGGAGGTGGCATCATGTGGGAAACCACATTCACATGTCTAATTTGACGCCAAAGCTTCCGACTTAATTTCCCGCTCTTGTGTGAAAAGTGCAATTTGCAGCAGCGTGAGCCCCTGCCCCCTGCTGCTTAAACCTTGTTCAATAAAAACAGTAGTTTGAATAAAAGAAAGCCTAATTAGTGCCTGCTGACTGTGCACTTGTGCTGCTGCAGCTAGCTAGCTAGCAGCAGGGGTAATTAACGCATGGCCAGACTGGCCTCTCTCCCCTGCTCCCTCCCTGGGAACGTGCTTAGCGGGAGATCTGAGGGATGATATACTTGCAGCCGCCTACAAACTTCACTCATATCCTCATTAACCCTCCCTTGATGCTTTCAGATCCACAACTAATCCAAGTTTTAGGTAAGGGTTGCAATGCTAATAAGCTACACTTGCTTACTAAAACACACGATCAACAGCTGTCTGAGCCTTTAAACAGATGTGAACAGCCAGAGGTTGATGTTTCCACTGTTGGGGGGAACTGCTGCAAACAGTAATTTACCGATTTCATGACACGTTTTACAGCCGCTCTGTTCAACTCTTCATCCTGAGTTTCTTTTTTTTTGTATCCCATAATGCCTGCCTGAGCTTTGCTAACGATGTATAATCCCTTTTCCCATTTAATGGATTGGTCACTTTCCAGACATTGACATTGCTTTCTTTGCTACTTGCCTGAGTCTAACAACTTAAGTATAAAACTCATTACACGAGTGCCAGTGGCAGAGAAATAACAGTGTACGCAGTTTCGTGCTCGCTGCAGATTTCCTCACCACATTTCTCATTATAAAGCAAAGAGATGGATTTATAACCCTCCATTTTTAAAAATACACATTGGTCATTTTCCCTAAATAAGAATGGATATGCATTCAGTGCGGGGATTCTGATGTAAACAGTTGATGAAAGTAGAAAGTGTTGACAGCATGAGCCATTGAATTTATTTATTTAATAGGGATGATGCAATTTAACATAGTTTCAATACAAAGCATGAAACTGATGTGCTGCATAAAGAGTATAAAGCTATTGCTAATTTCCAACTCGTGTCCCTAGTTGGGCCTTTGTGTAAACATAAAACCCCAGAACACTATATGAGGATACATTAAAATACATGTACAACAATCTGAAGATGTCTCTAGTCTGTCTACAAACCACAAATGATGAGAAAAGTCCATCCTCTCCGTCTTTTACCTGCTCCACTTTTCAGAAAATGTGTGCTCAAACAGGCCGTTTGGAGATTTTCCCTTCATGACATCACAAAGGGCAGTAACCCCTCCCCCAGGTGGGTGACACTCCCACAGCTAGGTGTTTGTTCTGCCCTCTGAGTCTGGCTCCTCACCATAAACAATAGGGCATGGAGCGAGACAGCCCGAGCCACCCAAGCCCTTCCAGAGAGGGGCGTGGTCAGACACAGCTCATTTACATTTAAAGCTACAGACACAGAAACAGCCTGTTCTGAGCAGGGCTGAAATAGAGGGGTTTATAGGCATGATCAAATACAGGATCAGAGTGGATTTAGAACAAGACACTTCACACACATGTTTTGAGGAGCTCTGAGACTTATTTACACTGAAGAGGAGGAGAATATGTGACCTTTAATTTAAAAAAAGTGCATGCAAACTCCTGCACAGTCTAACTTGTCTAATGTTTTGGTCCCGACACATCGCCGGTTAGTTCCCTGCAAGTAAGACAGAGTGCATAACTTTCATATGCACCTGTTTTTATTTAATATTTAAAGTTCAAACAAAAGAAAATATGCTACATTCATATTTAAAGACATCTACAAGCAGCCTTCTGCAGAAAAATACCTAATAGTTGGTTTAAACACAAGTCCCGCCACTGACAGGGCAAATAGCCAATTACAGCTTAGTGTTTTTGTGATGGCACCGTGGGTGGCCAATCAGATTTCTAAGGGGGGCCCATGCCACCCTTGACCACCCCTCTGGACACGCCCCTGCTTTGGAAGCTCTTTGATAATTCAGAGTTGATGTATTCACTTTATATCTCCATGTTGGCTCACAATGAACCCCACGCCGCGTCTCTGCAGCTCTTCAAACAGCCAAAGTCACATTTTAAGCTGCATTCCTTCGCCCCGTCCACAACTTGGTTTCATCCAGCAGATTTTACCCCCACAAAATGGTGAAAGATGTTTTATTCATTGCGACAGCTGATGGAGCTCTCTTCACAACTACTTACCACCCTTTTTACAGAAACAGTGGCGTGAGGTTTGACATCAACAGTTGCTGACCGAGGAGACTTTGCCAGAATCTCAGAAGCTCGAAATATCTCTTATGAATACTGAAGTCCATGCTTCTATGAACTCTAAAATAAAATTGGTTAAAGCCTGCGTCAGACTGCAGGAGTTTTACAATCAGGTAGCATCCATGCATCAGCATTATTATGTTGTTATCACGTTGATCGCATGCTATTTTGTCCTTTTAGGCACCCGTACCAAAGTCACCGCACTGCCATCGATGTGGTGTCTCCCTGGAGTCACAGTCAGTAGTTCCCAAAGTGGGGCTCAGGACCCCCAGGGGGGTCACCAGCCACCAAGAAGGGGGTCGCCAGATACCTACCATAGAAAATATGGATATATATATATATATGTTTGTTCAACTCGTAAGGAGTTTCTTTTTTGGTTAAGTCAATGTCGTAACCTTAAGTCTACCTCCATTTCCTTATTTTCTTTCAAAATAAAAGCAGGTTTGTATTTAAACAGGAAGTAAAGTAGCTTAAGACAGTACAAAAACTCAAAATAAAAGCATAACAAAAACCTTTTTTGAAAGAAAATGGAATTGTAATTTAACATGTGATTCAAAATGCGATTCATCGGTATTAACTAATGAATTTCAGAGTTTAATCGTTTGACAGCAATAATAAAGCATGAATGAGTTTATGATATGTGGTCGACCTTTATGTCACCGCACCAAAGGTCATTTGTCATTACCTGTGTGACAGTCGAGTCCAGCCTTAGCATTTCTGTCAGCCTGTAAGTCTTCATTTATATGTGGTTGCTTACCCTGGCATCTATTCAGCAACAGACATCAGGCCCCAGTGACGGCGGGTGTTGAGCTCCGGCTCCTTGGCCGGGACCCCTGCATTAATGAGGCTGCCATCAGCAGGCTGAACACTTAGTCAAAGCGGCCCCCTGTGTGCCGCCCCATACCGGCCCCGCACATCGCTGCCCATTGTTTCCTGCTCACAAATAAAGTGTGAATTAATTAGCCAGTTGGCACAACCCTTGGCGCTGCCGTGTCAGCTCGCAGTTCAGCTCCGTGCCTCATCCCTCAGGCCCAGTTTGTCTGCTGTGAGACTGAGCATAATGGCCACGTCCACATGAAACCACAGACCACAGACCCCTGCCAACAATTCAGACATTTCAAATTACTGCTCACTTAACACCAGAGAGAAGCAGCCTGTGTGCTGTAATAACATCTATTTCACTTGAACTGACAAGTCCCTGTCTTTTTAAAATTGAACGGAGGAGTAAACGAAAATAACCAGTGATCAGACTTGTGATCTGTCCCAAAGATCAGCTCCCGTCAGGTCCGTCAGTTTGAGTATTTTGGTGTAAGTAGGTCAGACTGGTGGAGCTGTGGTGATCATGACAGTGAGACAGATAAAAGAGGAGAGAGAAGAGCCTTTCATTCTCTTAAACCATTAACACTGCCTTTAATTGTGTTAGTGTAGAAAGAGGAAGTGAGTGTTAAAATTAAACACATTCACATCCCCCACGGGCAAATTATTACAAGACACTGACATATAGGCAACACCTGCATAATCCTGCCACACATTATATACAGGCTCATAAATGAAACAGCCCCTCTTGCTCACACATGCACAAACATAATCATGTTCATGTTGTCAGTTCGACATTGTTAAATTTAGCCACGGTGCTTAGCAGGTGTAACAAATGTCTGTGAGCCGAGGCCTGGGAGGTGTTCCTGCAGATCAGAGACGCTGCTGCTGTGTCTGATTACTTGTCTGCTGTCATGGAGCTCTGCTCTCTGCGTCTATCTCTTTCTTTTCTTCCCCCTAAAGCAGCCACAGGGGACCATCCATGCCTAGCTCACTCTTTGTTTAGTTTGTGATTCAGTTGCAAGAAGAGCAGCCCCCCCTTCAGATGCATACTTATTGTTTGCACCAATGATGTGTCAATTAAGGCCACTAAAAGCTCCTGACCTCAAAGTCGCAGACTGAACCACAGAATTGGATTTAAGACTGGGAATGTGTTGACGGCAATAATTCAGTTGAGAATGAGATTAGAAATCTTCTCTGTGTCCTCATGAGATTGGGGCTGTGAGCGTTTGGGGGGGAAATCAGCGAGGTAAGGAATATGAGTCGCTGTCTGAATCATAAGAAACTTCTCAGATTTCAACTGATGTGTTCTTTTGTACCATTTACACCTCTACCTGGTCTTAGTGTTTGGTTGTGACCTTTCTCCCTAATCTCTTTATCCCACCAGTTCTGTCTTTTCTTGCCTTTTCTCCCCATCTAACCTCCAACCTGTCCTGTTTTCCATCCCAGGGGACACTACACAAAGGATGAGATCCGCTCCGTTTCCAACCCCTGCAGAATTGGATGCATATGCTAAGAAGGTTGCCAACAACCCCCTCACCATCAAGATCTTCCCCAACAGCGTCAAGGTCCCCCAGAGGAACCACGTGCGGCGTACTGTCAACGGGTTGGATACAACAGGCCAACGCTACAGCCCCTACCCGTCTTCTCAGGCCAGTGCCAAGACAGGCCTCCTTGACATCATCAGGGTGCCCTCAGTCAAAGGCATCCTCAAAGATTTTGACGGCAGCCGGGCTCGCTTGCACCCTGAAGTCATTATGAACCCTCCCAACGGACCCTATCAAGTGGCTTCGACCAGCACTTTAAACCACCACCCACCTCTGCAGAATTTTCCCCGGATGCAGCAGAGTTTACCCCTTCCCCAACATGAACAGCCTCAGACTCTACAGATGCCCCTTCCTCAGCAGGGTCACACCCAGAGCCTCAGACACCCTCCTCCCATGGCCCAGCATCCTCAGGGCCCACCAAGACTCCAGACTCTGTCTCAGCATCCAGCCCTTGTCCACCCACAGGGGCCCCCTACGATCATGCTTCAGCAGCAGCACCTCCAGCAGCAACCGCCCCCTGGCCTGCAAGGGGGCAGGAAGCTGCCAGATGGTGATGCACCACCTAACGTTACTGTCTCTACCTCAACCATTCCACTCTCCATGGCTGCAGGGCTGCACCAGGGCCGCCAGGCCGACCTGAGTAAAATTGTGCATCAGATCAACCAGTTCTGCCAAGCACGAGCCCAATGTGCAGGAGCCACCTCCATGTGCGAGGGCCAGATTGCTAACCCCAGCCCTATCAGTCGCAACCTGCTTATCAGCGCCTGCTCTAGGGTGTCAATGCATAGCAACCCTGCCACCCCTGGCTTCCCCCAATCTAACTGCATCCTTGGCCCTCAAGAGAATCCCGCAACCCAACCCAGTGTGGCTGCCATGAACCACTTGCCTTCAAACCATGCTGATCTCAAGCAGCAGCACCACCTGCAGCACCTGCACCAACAACCCAATCAGCTGCAACAACAGCTACAACATAACGCGCAGCTGCAGAATATGCGCTCTTGGAGTCAGCACCAGTTGTCTCATGTACCCCACATCCAGAATGGTGGTTCCCACCTCTGCAAGCAGCCCTCCAGGGACCCCGCCTTCAACTTTAAGAGCATGGGCTACCCTACAGAGGTGTGTGTGGGTCAGCCTTACACACTGAAACCCCCTGTTGACAGGCCAACCCCCTCACCCCCCGTCATCCACAATGGTATGCCCGGGCCCATGGCCCACTATACTAATGGTCACTACTTCCAGTCCCATATTTGGAATAGCAGCATCCTCCCCACACCCAACAGTGACAGCTCTGGCTCTCAGGACATAGCAATGCCATTCCACAACTCGGGACCAGGGGGCTGCACCGCACTGGACTGTGGGCCCTCTGGGGCTCCACATTACAGGCTAGGAACGAGTTCCTCCACCTCCTCCTCTGCCCAGACAAATCTGATGCAAACAACAGATTACTTGGGTGGAGACTTCCAGACGCCCTACTTCCGTGATCAGAATCTAGGGTTGATGGGCAAGATGCACAGGCCTCCTCTGAGCAGGGTAGGTCCAGAGGTTGGGGATGGCAGAACCGCTCTCCTCCAGCACCCAGGGTACAGATAAGCTATGGCCTTGTCTTCACAAAAGTTCTCAAACCCTTTTGTTTAGTCTTAAGAAAGGAGACACGTTAATAAAACTCAATTGATAACTTAAATGAGTGCTTATGTTAAAGAGGGTAAATTAATATATTCAATGAAGACAAACAGTAGGGTTTTTTTTGGTTCCTTTTCGGAAGAATCTTGCAAGTGATCAATTGCTACGTTAATTTTTTTTGAATGAGTGCTTTTACCTTGCACTTAAGGAAACTCATGTGCGTGTGTATACACGTCTGTACTGTGTGTGTGTGTGTGTGTGTGTGTGTGTGTGTGTGTGTGTGTGTGTGTGTGTGTGTGTGTGTGTGTGTGTGTGTGTGTGTGTGTGTGTGTGTGTGTGTGTGTGTGTGTGTGTGTGTGTGTGTGTGTGTGTGTGTGTGTGTGTGTGTGTGTGTGTGTGTGTGTGTGTGTGTGTGTGTGTGTGTGTGTGTGTGTGTGTGTGTGTGTGTGTGTGTGTGTGTCATTCCCACCTCCTTCCTCTATTTGTGTGCCTGGATCTCAACTGATCCTGTGTTTTTTCTTCTTCACAATTCCGTTTTCTTATGCATGTAAGAAAGAAGAAAAACAGATAGATCCCCTCCCTGAAAAAACCACGACATCTACGCTGGATGCTTTCAGTTTTGAAAACGGTGGACTTTGAGTAGCTTCGGTAGAACAGATGCTGATTTTCCTTTGGTGTGAGGCTCAAATCTTATTGTAACTGAAACGTGAAACAATCATTTGATGACAGAAGAGAGCGTAAGGATCTTGTTAGAGTGCACACTTACCTAAAGACCCTGGAGACGTCAAAGTACACAAGGAAAAGCTTGCCATAGGCTCATGTATACACAGGTTTTATTCTTTTGAAATGTAATTATTTATTTGTATTATAGGACTCTTCATGGTTGATTCCTCACTGTCAGTTAAGGATGCATGTAATCAGGTTGTTTGTACATAGTAGAGGCTCAGCAGCGAGCAAAGAGGCGGCGCTCTGTCCTGCTGAATCTGCTGCGATTAATTCAGGTGTTCTTAAAAGAAAATATGTCAAAGCCAGGAAGGTTTGGCATCAAAATTGTGAAATGTTTAGCGCTGAAAAAGTCATGAGAGAGGAACTGTCGTACCTTGAAGATGGCCAAAGTCAGGTCAACAGAGACACACTGTTCTGAAGATGTGCCATTTTATGTTTGTTTCCTTTTCGGATCGTTTTTGTAACCATGCAAAATGTACTACTTGAATGTTGAGATGATTTGTTTTGCAGGAATGGACTGGTTTTTAATGAGGATTTAAAAAAAGATCATAGTGTTATTCTTTTCATGAAGGGATGAACTACGAGCCTCAGCAGAGTTTTGATCCTGACGAAGGGAACTTAAAGGCAGGGTTGGTAATTTCCTCCAGATCCGTTTTTTAAGATTCTGGTTGATATTGTCTTTAGGTCCTGACAGACATTAATAACTCATGTGCTCTGAAAAAGGAACAAAGATAATCCATCATCTGTAGCAGTTGTAAATCTGTAAAAACTTCAACCAATGTCTGCCACGAGGTACCAATCTGATGAACCAATCACACGCCTCCCTGTGTCCCTGCTCGTTCTCTACCTCTTGCGTGCTCTAGCCCACACTCAAAGCACGTCACAGATGACGGAGTTTATACTGTGAGTTTACTTACGGCTGAATGAGACATGAGACGACGTAGTTTCTACACAATGCAAGCGATGAGCTGACGTCCGCTTCTAGAGCAACGGCGCTTGTGCATGTAAGTGAGGGGCGTGGCTTTTGAGGGCGCACAGAGGGGAGGGGGTGGGTGCACAAAATCATGCTAGTTTTCGAAAATTACCAACCCTGCCTTTAATGTGAAATAAGTTGTGTGTAGTTTCTGACTCGGCTGTGAAGACCAAATTGATCACTTGCAAGATCCCTCGGAGGTAAACACGACAGACTTTTAAGTTCAAAGTGAAACAGCAAATGCATTGTTTATTTTATTGTACACTGGCTTACCTACTAGACTACTGTAACTTTGAAAGTTTATTGATTGTGTGTGAATGTTGCCCGCTGACGTGGGTAGATCTTAGGGTGAGCGCGTGTGACGGTGAGAATGTGTGTGTGTATAGAAAACAATGACGCCCACGTTTTGTTCACCTAATTCCCTAACAGCCCTTAAAAAGCCTTAAGTGTTTGGTCCTTGGACTTCCCTTGAAAATGAGCATGGTTTTAATAAAAACCCCAAATAATAAGGAGAAAGAAGGAAGACGCTATGGATACACAGAAACAGCAATTCTTTTCTTTTTCTTCTGCTCTTCTTTTAATGGACGTTTGTTTTGAATAGAGCAATTCCTTAGAGATTCTTTATCATGGAGGAGTGAGACGAGACAGAGGAGTCATATTTTGTAATTATATATTTTAGCAACGTGTAGTTACTGAGCTGTAACTTTTTTCCCCCGAGTTTCAAAGCTTCAGTTTGCAGTTGTGATTATTTATAATACTTGATTTGCTTGTTATTTAAATTTTCCTTGTTTCTTGTTCTGTTGCTGTGAAATGGAAGAAGGTCCACAAGTCGTTCTTTTTTGTGTCATTCTGTACGACCGATAAAGAGGCAAGAAGCGTGAGAGTTGTGCTACTCTTTTTGTAATATTGTAATAATAAAATAAAGTTCTAATTTATGCTTTGACCCGAGTTTGGACGCTCATTTTGATTTCAGGTGAGGCCTCACAACAGGTGCACACTTTTCTCCTGCTTGAAATCGTTTTTACATGTTCAGCCTGACAAGTAGCTTCACGACATGAACCACATTTAGAGGAGACTGGGAACAGTTGGAACACTTTGCATTCCCCTCAGTGATTTATTGTTAAACATTAAGCATTGTAACTCATTTATTTTGATTAATTCATACAAAACTTTAGGAAAATGTGACAATCTAAATGCTTTCAAACATGGCTTTTCCTGTTAGTTCAGCAACACTTAAAGTGTTTTCACACCTGCAGAAAACTCCAGAAAAACACCTGATATTTGCAGACTGAGCTGCATGTGTGAACGCAAACAGCTGAATGTTTCTCTCTTCACCCGGAGTTTCTCCTCCAGCCTCCTCGTATTTATTCTGCAGAAAGTCAGAGTGAGCTGATGTGAGAACGCAGCAGGATATAATCAGGAGAATTCACCTCGAGCGAGTGGGAGGGGGTGGTGACGTTTATTCCCTGTGATCGCTGCACGACCATAGACTGTCTGCACGCCACCTCTACGATCTCCGTGCTCTAATGAACCTGCTGCATTCTGTTTCCTGTTCTCCAGTATGTTCTTCTCCACTCTCTAGTTCAGAGTGTGATTCTGTTGAACTACACGTAGCATTGATAGAAAGACAAATATTCTCATTATAGAGTCGTGTAGAGGACTCTGTTGTTGCGTCCGCTACTTGCGCATCTTTACGTCACGTCTTACCTCAGAGACCCCCCCCCGCCCCCCCTCCTGTCTGACAGGGATAGTCTCCCGCTGTGGGGTGCATGTGTGAACAACCAGGTAAGGAGGATTTCATTTCATCACAACATTTTCGAGGTCAGCTGCATGTGTGCACCCATGTCTTTTATATCACGCGACTGGTGCGATCCTCGTTCATGCTATGAACAAGCAGCAACCTCCAGTGAAAAATGAAGCCGCTGCTGGAGAGTAAACTCCTGCAGTTCCTCGAGTGTCCACTAGAGGCTGGCTGCAGAAGCACAGGAAGTCACATACACACCCATTCTAAAAAGCCTGTTTTTACTCCAGAAATTAACATGTTTACAGCCTGGTTCAAAAAACCAAATAGGTCTGATTAGTTCATGTCTCGATCGACACACACTGTACGGGGGGTGAATGTTTTGATGACTCATCGGTTTTGATTTGATGAAGGATAAGAGTTATTCACAATAAGGCGTGTAGCTGACCTGATTGACATGTGGGTGCAGTGTAACAGTTTCTCAGCTCCAGCTCTCAGTCTGTCGTTAGGTTGACTGAAAGTTAGGCTGAGATTTCCAGCATGGAGACCGCCATCGATGGGACTCCAGCGCCCCCCTGCAGGAACAGATGGCTGACGTCACTCTGGCTTCGTTCAGTAATATTTACAGTCTGTGGTTATGAAGCAGCTTCCTTTCTGCTCACCAGTTCTTCTCTGTTCTTTCATGTGATAACTTAAATATGTTCAATTACACTTAGCATTGATATAAAGGTAGAAAAACTGTCATTATAGCATACGACTTTTCTTGGCCCGCCATCCTGGATACCTTGTAAACATCAAGACTGCAGCGTCCTTTTTTAACATCCTGTCCTGCCTCCTGAGTAGCCCCCCCTCCCTCTGGTCTGACAGTGAAAACGTCACGCTGTTAGTGACGTGTGAATAAAAACATCTTTAAGGCATGCTGTCCTTAAACTTTATAGAAATTTCAGGACTGCATATGTGTAAACAGCTTATCAGGTTTGTGAATAGACGACAAAGACTCGTATCAACCGTCCCCAGTCTGCCCTAATAAGTTAGGTAATGCTGAAGGTGTTCATTTCATGCCATTTATTCCAGCTTCCCTGAGATAAATACAAACAGGAAGTAGAGAAGACAAAGCAAGCTGTGACATCTGCGGGACTTTCTGGCTGCAGAAGGTTTAGCTCGTCTGGCTGTGATGAAAATGGGACTTGTATAGAGGGCACCCAGCGGGAGGGGAGGATCAGCAGCTCGGCGATCAGCACTTCTCCACGAAGGATTGTGAGCCGTGCCAGAGGTGCCGGCAGGTGATGACCTTTGTGCAGAGAGGATATGCTTCCTGTTCAGGTGGTGGCAGGAACAACATGTGCAGAAGCCTTGGGATTGAATGCTTCATGTATTTTTAAAATGAAGGATTTACCTGGAAATCAAACAGCACCTGATTCATCACTACCTGATTGAATAACTTTTTTGCACCATACTGTTTGTAAGATGAACATTTTTTATAATATTTTCCTGAATTATTGCCTCAAAGACAGAAATTTAAAATCCAGCTGACATTTCTATTGTAGTCGGTCAGTTAAAAAGGCAGTGTTCACATCCGGCAGTAACTTTCTCTTTCAGGTATGAAACCAAAAACTGTCTTTGAACGCCTCGCTGGTGCGGTCAGACTGTCTAAACAGCCGATGTGAAACACAGTTCTGTGTTTTAGACGGGTGAGCTGTTCAGAGGGTTCATCTCTGTGCCCTGATAAGCCTTCCACCGCCGACTGCCGATGCCTCTAAGGCTCCACCCTGTGGACAAACAAGAACATGGGACATGATCATTTTCTTATCCAGAAAGTTTGTTAATGTTGTGACGTGACCACAATGGTGAAAGAGGAGACTTCATTATTTTTATATAAAGGTTGTATAATTAAAAATAAATCCTGTCCCTGTCAATCATGTTTCTGTGTGTCGTTGTGTTTAGATTGCAGTCAGCCTGACCATGTGACCTGCTTCAGCCAGGTGTAGGGGGCGTGGCCCGGGGAAGAACAAAGGAAAAGAGGGAGAAATGTCTGTGGGGGGGTGTTTTGTTACTCGATAAAGAGGGGAGACAAGAGCTGCTGGACGGCTATTTTAGAGGGAGAAATAGAAACATGAGCTCCTTTTTCCTTCTCCGCACGAGGAGGAGCAGAAGGAGATCTGTGATTAGGAGGACCAGGAACACTGAGCTCAAGTCAGAGGGACTCTAAAGACCGGACTTTAACAGCTCCATTCCAGGACTGGTGACTTCAATCACTTTGGACATAGTTTTTTTCTCTTTTTGTGTCTTTTTTTTGCAATGTGTTGCTTTTGATATTTTTTCCCTGGATTATTCATTTTGGAGTTTCTGAGACCCTTCCTTTGGGTCTTTGTGGACTTGAAGCTCACATATCCTCCTCCTCTTCAGTTTAATTAAGTCTCAGAGCTCCTCAAAACATGTCTGTGAAGTGTCTTGTTCTAAATCCACTCTGATCCTGTATTTGATCATGCCTATAAACCCCTCTATTTCAGCCCTGCTCAGAACAGGCTGTTTCTGTGTCTGTAGCTTTAAATGTAAATGAGCTGTGTCTGACCACGCCCCTCTCTGGAAGGGCTTGGGTGGCTCGGGCTTTCTCGCTCCATGTCCTGTTGTTTACGGTGAGAAGGCAGACTCAGAGGGCAGAACAAACACCTAGCTGTGGGAGTGTCACCCACCTGGGGGAGGGGTTACTGCCCTTTGTGATGTCATGAAGGGAAAATCTCCAAATGGCCTGTTTGAGCACACATTTTCTGAAAAGTGGAGCAGGGAAAAGACGGAGAGGATGGACTTTTCTCATCATTGGGGGGTTTGTAGACAGACTAGAGACACATGTTAGTGTTAGAGAAACATGGAGAAGAGGATTTTGCAGAATATGTGACCTTTAACAGGACGGTTTCCATGATCTGAACTAAAACATTAAAGAGGGAAACTGTTTTATTTCAGTTACATGTTTCTTGGTTAATATTTGTGATTAAATTTGCGGTAAAGCGTGCATTTACTGTCTTCCTGTTTGCTTCTTGTTTTATTTATTGGAACCAGGGTTGGTCCCTTCCAGGTTTAGAATCAGAATCAGAATACAGTGATCTGTAACGCCTATTGGAGGAGAGGAGTTTGAACAGTTTGTGTCCGGGGTGTGAGGAGTCTGCAGTGATGCTACCTGCCCGTTTTCTGATCCTGGACCGGTATAAGTCCTGGATGGGGGTCAGGTTGGCTCCAATTATTTTTTCTGCAGTCCTGATTGTCCGTTGCAGTCTGTGTCTGTCCTGTTTGGTTTAAGTTCCTAACCAGGTGTTATAAGTAAGTTTCAGCATATTAGAACTAAATATTATAATTTAGTTGGGGGCGCTGGTAGCCTAGAGGTTAGTGTGCGCGTCCCCCATGTACGGAGGCTGTGGTCCTCCAGGCCGGTGGCCCAGGTTCGAGTACGACCTGTGTCATTCCCCTCTCTCCCTCCCTGATTTCTGACTCTTTCCACTGTCCTGTCCCTGAATAAAGGCATAAAAAGCCCCAAAATAAAGATCTATAAATATAATATAAATAAGCTTTAAAGCTAAGCTGGTTGTTATAATGTTTGGTCACCTCTGTGCGCTCTGTGCCGTGTATCCGAGGCCGGCTGCTGGGCCCAATCCCAGCCGGGCTCCTCATTGATTATGCCCAGGTTGATGTTCCATTTGTTCCAGTTGACTTCCTCCACTCTGTGAAGACGAGAGGACACATGCTCCAATTACTGTCTGTGTGTGACGCATCACTCAGCTGTCAGAGGAGGCACGTTAGTGAAGAACACAGTACAGCGGCTTCAATCGATGCTGCTCGTTCAGCTACAACTTCTGTGAAAACCTTCAGACCTGAATCTTTCTCTCCGCCTTTTTAAAATCGTTCACTACACCTTGATTTGTTTCCCTGCAGAGGATCACTCCGTAGAGTTGAAACGGTTCTGGTGAGGAGGTTTCAACGCCACCAGTGGGAGAAATTTGATAAAAGAGTTTTAACATAGCAGGCCGTGTCTCATAATCAATGTTCAGCATGTAAGCGTGTTAACTCTGCTAAATAGCAGCGAACACCGATGTTACTGAGGCTGAAACAAGGCAACACCTTCAAATGAGAATAAATAATATCCTGCAGTCATGCTTCACTAGTGCATGACTCATGATGATTTTATCATGAATTCATGCAGGATCTAACGTGCTTTACTGCTACAGGAATATCAGCCCTGTGAAGCATTTCAGTCTCTCATACTTAACCAGCCTGGGTTAAAGAAACTGTGAAGCTGTCATAACTAGGGTTAGGGTCAAGCAATCTGTTATGTATTCATGGTAAAACACTTAAAGAATCACTGGACAGAGGATTACGTTGTAACGTTCTTTACCGTCGGCGCACATTCTTTACAACACACTGTTTCTCTTATTCTCTACTTTCTTTCCGTATTCTCTAGAGTAGCACAGTTCCACTATGCCACCTACTGGCCTGAGAAGGATAAGCTTTCAGAACAAAACACAATCTTCTTAATGTTCATACTTTAAAGGAGCAATCAGTGAGATGTGTAGAGACTGAAATGATAAAGTGAGCTTACTCTATGATCAGACATTAAGGAAACATGCTATGTTGAAGTGCTGGCTTCTCTGACAACAATGCAGCAGCCAGTATGTCCTCCTTCTAACTTTAGATTCTGGTCCTGAATGGTCTGGATTTGTTTGGACCAGAGAAGGTAGGCGGTTTTAAGACACCCCCACACGGCCATTTTGGACGCCCCTCGGTTTGCCAGATATGAGAGCAGTTATCAGGTCAAACCAACAGGTGTTGCAGCGATGGAAGCGGGCAAGAGAACTGGTTCAGATAGAAGTGATTGTACCCGACCTAAAAAGCCTCTGCACGTTTCTAATAAGCTCCACGAGCAGAAACGTGCTCAAACTAGGATCAATATTGGAGATGCTTTTGAAAAATGGAGAGAGGTTAGAACGCAGAAAGGTTTACAGACCGATGCAGAGCTGGATAAACACTGAAGCTTCAGTGTCCACCACATGGCAACTTTGGCCCAATTATCCTGTCATCTGAGCCAGGCTTACGTATCCGATCAACAGGAATCTGAGTTATTAAAAGAATTCATCAAATACATGATACGTAGCTCACGTATCACACACTGAACTTGTTATCTGAAGAGAGCGGCTGCCCTGCAAATACTTCAAAAAAAAGTGGGGCATAGTTTATTGTCCCCAAACAAAAGAAGCAAACCTGAAACACCAGCGCCGGTCATCTCCAAGATTCATTCCCAGGTTTATCTCCACCCCACAGCGAAGCCTCTTCCTCATCCACCGAGGCAGCCTCTTCTCCATGTCCAGGATGGTGATTGCCCTCTGAGAAACAATCACATCGTGTCATCAAAACCACAGCTGCAACAAAAATAGAAACTCCGTCCACCACTCCCTCTTGGACACCTCACCTGCAGCTTCCAGATGCTGGCGCTCTCCATGGTGGTCTTCTCCACGGTGCGGTTCATGAGGGCGATGAGCATGTTGAGCAGCAGGATGTAGGTGAGGATAATGTAGGCGATAAGGAGTATGTAGAAGATCTCTGTGTACTGGTAATTCTGGGTGAACTCCATGTCCCCCATGCCGATGGTGAACTTGAAGAGCTGCAGCGTGGTGTAGGAGATGTTTTCGAAGGTCGGTTTAACGCACAACTCGTCTTGGTCAAGGGGTCCATAGAAACGTCCTTTCCCTGGAACCGGAACTACAGTGGTGTTTTTCTCAGCAGGCTTTATGAGCAGGGTGACCACCGCTGTGACAGAGATAGGAAGCAGATTACATCCAGTGCACCCTCCATCTGAGGTACTTTGAAGTGAGGTAGTATGAGAGAGTTATTAGTAGACA
Source organism: Tautogolabrus adspersus (assembly GCA_020745685.1). Classification (NCBI taxonomy): domain Eukaryota; kingdom Metazoa; phylum Chordata; class Actinopteri; order Labriformes; family Labridae; genus Tautogolabrus; species Tautogolabrus adspersus. Next base: position 1,846,137 of record CM036546.1, on the reverse strand, counting down.
TGAAACTTCAGCAATACACCTCTGTGGACAAGGTTTGTAGAAAGAAGAACTTCAGCCTCTTCAAAAAAAGTCCCACACAAAAAGAATTGATATCACTTTAAAGCAACAATATGTAAGAATTCATTTTGGTGCACACTGACGCCCACTGATGGTCTCTGAGTGCAACTGCACTGCCCTAAGACACGCATTGTGCTGTTAACTCCTCCCACATCATCGACAACATCTGTTGACAATCAGAGGGCGGAGATTTCAGCTGAGACGACGTGAGAAGCTAAAGAACCATGTTTACTCTGACTCTGCTAGCATCTACAGCCTGTTGTTAGCTAACTGTTAGCATGTGGAGTATGTGTATTCACCTGTTACCATGACGACTATAGGCTGTGGCTTAATGTCTACATTGGAGAGGCTCATTTATGACATGCTAGTTGAGTTTGTTACAACTTATAAATCTAACTTGAAGATGGACAAGGAAAGAGACCTGGATTTATTTTATCAATCCTGAGACATAACTCGGGTTAGACGACTTTCTGCAGCCGGTGAAGCTGCTAAACATGAGACAACGATGACACCGCTAACGATACAGGCTAACGTTACGTCTCAATCTGTTCTGAGTAATATCTGCAGGGATGTACACTCTGCTCCTCGCTTTCTCTCTCTCTCTCTTTCTCTCTTCTTAGCTTCCTCCGTCTCCGTCCTCTTCCTCTCAGCCTCAGCCGTCGTATTAAACAGGACAGAGTCAGGCTAACTGGCTGCTTTGTAGCTGAAGGCTGCTGTGTGAACTAGTGCCGTAAAAACGTACACACTTCTCACCAGATGACCTCGGCCCGCTGCCAAAGTTACATAGTGCTGAAAACAATCGATCTGTGCACTCTGAGGGCATGAGAGAGACGCCATTCTACCTGTTGAAAGTTGTTGTTCCGTTAAATCGACCTCTGTAATTACTATGTTAAGGTTGAATGGTTACGTATTGTTGCTTTAAATGTATGCTTTGTTAAGTTGTGCTGTCGACCTCGTTCACAAAGGTACATAGCTCCGCTTCTGTGACGGTGATCCAGACAACTTTTTCTCAATGACTATCTTAAAATAGCTTTTAATGGAACCACTTTTCATAGAAAAAAATATATAGTTTTAAGTGTTTAAATAGAGCATTAGATGTTTTTTTAAATGACTACCTGCTGAAAACCCAAAGAGGAAGACAACGTAGACGAAGAGGAAGCGCAGGATGTCACTAAGGATCATCTACAAGAAAGAAAAGAGACAAGAGGCTTCAGGGATCAGATGTGCGACGTTCACCGTGGAGCAGAGCGACCTGTGTGGACTGTCTACCTTCTGAATCATGATGCTGTAGACGCCCATGTGTTTGTCGCCCCGGGAGAAGTAGAGCAGATTGACCCAGCTGAGAGCGAGACACAGCACCAGGAAGCCCAGGTACTCCTTCCGCCCGAACTGGTACAGACCGGCGGAGACCAGGAAGAGGGCCCCCTGCACCAGACTACAAACAGAGAAGCCTCTGAGATCCTGCAGAGCTTTAGAATTATAAATGATGACAAACACACAGCAGCAGTCGGTAGCTACATTATAAAGGTCTGTGAGTTTGTGCTTGTCTTGTTTTTACATCAGTTTAGTCTCCAAACAAGCCTTCAGTGTTCAGCAGTGGCGGCTGGTCAATAGAGGGCGCTAGCGTGGCGCCCAACCACTCCCAGCAAGGAGAATGACAGACCGTCACTGAATAGAGCGCTGCAGTAACGAGTCCTAAAACATGGACATTAATTAGCATTTTAGCACTTCCTGTTTCATCGTCTCGAAGTCTACGGGCGTTTTGAACGAGTCTGTGGTAACAACATAAAATACATCTGGAAGTTCGGAAATTTCAAGATTTTTTCACGTCCTACCAAAAAGGCGGTTGCTAACAACTGGCTAACTTGGACTACGGAGTTTGTCATTTAACGTCATCACGCCGAGGTGAAAGCGTGAAACTGGGGTTGGAAGCTTAGTGGTGCTGAAGTCAGTTGACTGTGGTGTAGGTCCTTTTTAGACTAATATTAGCATTTTACTTCCACGATCACGCACAAAGAAAGCGGAGCGCTCGGAAAAAGGATGCTGGGCACTGCACCTTTTCTCCGGGTGATTAGACGCCAGGTGGCCCTTGAGCTAAGGATACTTAACTTCCTGTTTGAATAAAAACCTGCTTTTATTTTGAAATAAAGAAAGTAGCTTTTGGTAGATGGAAGGTTAGGACATGAAGTTAAGCCCAGAAACAGGAAGTGGTTAGGGATCCCAAAGTGACGTCAAACAGCTCAAAGGAACGGTAACAAAGGTCAATGTGTGATGTCATCAGGTGAACGGTAACAAAGGTCAATGTGTGATGTCATCAGGTGGATATGACTTTGGACTCGTCAGCTGAGCTGTCTGAGAGTTTGTTAAAGTGAAATGAGACATTCAAAGATGCAGCAGTGTCCTTCTTTTACATCACTGAGACTACAGGGAGACACTGAGGACCACTATCTATGGTGAGCCTGAAGGGACAAATGGAACGCGATCCATTCAATGGAAAAACAACACATCGCAATAAACGCTGACAGCCCTACATTTTGTACATTGGAAGATGGTTGATATGAATTGTCCATCATCATGTTCAGTCATCAGAAAATTAGCATCAATACTTACAACAGAATCTCATAATAGCCATCAACCAGCAATGACTGCAGCTTCGGCTGTTTCCTCCACATGTCCATGATCTAGAGATTGAAAACAAATCATTAAAACTGCTTTTGATAATAGAACACAGTTTGCATAAGGTTGCGATATTAGCGTCTGGACTTTGAATTTTTAGGGTACTCACCCCGATCATAAAAAAATAGCAGTTTGACAGAGCTGTCACGATCTGGCCTGAAACATACAGGTAACCCATAATGTTGTATTCAATGGTAAACGGTAGCTGTGGGGCGGAGAAGAAACACAAGACACATCAGCACAGATCTGCCTGGGACAGCTTCATGATGCAGTCTCTGTTAAGTGCTTTCACACCTGCACAAAACTCCTGATATTTTCGTGCTGAGCTGCATGTGTGAACGCAGCCGGATATAATCAGGAGAATTCACCTCGAGCGAGTGGGAGGGGGTGGTGACGTTTATTCCCTGTGATCGCTGCACGACCATAGACTGTCTGCACGCCACCTCTACGATCTCCGTGCTCTAATGAACCTGCTGCATTCTGTTTCCTGTTCTCCAGTATGTTCTTCTCCACTCTTTAGTTCAGATTGTGATTCTGTTGAACTACACGTAGCATTGATAGAAAGGCAAATATTCTCAGTCATATAGAGGACTCTGTTGCTTCATACGGCACTTCTGCATCGTTCTATTAGCGTCATGTCATCCTCAGGAGAGACTCTCACCCCCCCCCCCCCCCCCCCCCCCCGTCTGACAGGGAGTCTCTTGTGTGAGGTGCATGTGTGAACAACCAGGTCAGGAGGATTTCAGGGGCAGTCCTCCTGAAATATCTAGACCTTTTCAGGGGTGCATGTGTAAAAACAGCTTCTGTGTGATCGGCTATCTCACCTTCTCACTCGACTTCTTATTGTAGGCCACCAGAGTGAAAATGATCAGGTACAGTAGGTAGACCAGGAAGTTGAAAAAAAACATTCCACCTGCAAACTTCTTCCACTTTGACTCCATCAGCCGGCTCAGAGGCTCCGTCTGAAGCATCTCGTGACGGTTCTGAGAGAAGACAGGACAAGGCAGCTGTTTATCTCTGGAGAGATGCTCAGAGGGCTAAACTCAACTACAGTGAGGAAATAATGCAGCTTGGATCCAGTTTGTTCTGATAATGGTCAAGAGTACAGAATAATAAAATCTGCTGCTGTGACCGGAGTCAAAATGCTCACAGGAATGCCGTTGCCGTAGACGAGTATCTCCACCACTGAGTTGTCCTCGTACGAGTCCACGGAGGCGAGGTCGTACAGGGAGGAGGTGACAGGCCCGTAAACCCACTCTGTGAACTTCCTGGACAAATGTTTGGAGTGACTCTCATCGAATTCCCTTTTTAGGAGGTGTGAAAAAATCTGCAGACAAACAAGAGGAAAGAAAAATATTTCTGTCAGTGTTCATTTAGATACATTTATTTTATCAAGCGTGACATTCTAGACATGTTTGTGACTCAATGCCAGCTAGCAGGACTCAAGACCTCAATCCAGAACTAGCGGCAACCTCCGGTGCAGAAATCCAGAAGTGCAAAAAAACTGATGTTCCTCAAGTGTCCACTAGAGGCTGGCTGTAGAAGCACAGGAAGTCCCATACACACCCATTCTAAAAAGCCTGTTTTTACAGCAGAGACTAACATGTTTACTGCCTGGTTCAAAAAACCATACAGGTCTGATTAGCTCATGTCTTGCAGGTGTTTACCCCGATCTTTCCCGTTTTGGCAGCCAGTTTGAGAGGTGTCAGCCCCTTCTTGTTCTTGATGTCCTCCAGCTTTAGCTTGGGGTACAGGCTGGCAGCAGTCTTGAGGATGAAGTCATACATGTTGGTGATGAACTCTGTGTTGTCTTTGGTGTTCTCAGCCGCCACCACCACCAGGGCGTGCAGCACCGAGTTACCATGAGAGTCCGTCATCTCAGGGTTTGCTCGATTGTACTCATTCAGCATGAGGAAGTCGACCACATCTGGCTGGTTGGTGCAGGCTGCCAGACACAGAGGCAGCTCACCTGAGGACAGACAAAGAAGAAGACGTGTTTTTTAACCTTTTTCTGTCTGTACAGCTGATTCGAGTGCACTCTGTCTGAAGGTTTAACTTTTGTCTACATTCAATCAAATTACACGTGTGATCTTTCACAGCAGAGCTCTGACACTGGTGCCAATAAAGTCCCTCTCTGCTGTCTTATACTTATTGTTTTCTACCGCTGATGTTTCAGAGACTAGAACTGAGGCAGAAGATATGTCTGCACACTCTCTCAGATGCCACAAAAAGTCTGGCATCAGTCTGCTGTTTTTGCACCGCCCTGCACCTACATAAAGTGTGTTTAACGACACCCCCTTTTTCTGAAAGAATAGAAGTCACATTCATCCACTGAGGTCGGAGAAAGTTCCTCTACAACAAGGCCCCGCCTAAGGGGGGAAAAGAGGAATAGCCTTCTGGGGCCCAGCTACATGGAGGGGCCCATGGAGATTTTTTGGATTTGTTTGTTTTCTGTTTTTGTAATTTTTACGTTGTGGGTGGGCCCATTGAAACTAGCTGTATGACCATGCCAAGACCTGTATCAAACTTTTTTTCAGTCAGCTCCAGAAGCTAATCAGAGCCAATCCACCAAAAGTTGATTGTTAGCTGGGAGGCTATTGCTAACGGTGCTGAGCCAGTGTGCACGTGTTGATATTAAGTCACACCTGGGGAGGTTCCATGTACTGGGCCTTTAAAGGGTCCAGACATTTCTGTGGGTGGGCCTGAAGAACAAGCTTGTTCAAAGCCAATCATCAAGTCCAGTGTGTGACGAAGGAGGAGCATGTTCTGTTGGTCTTCTCAGAACTAGTACTGAAATAGAACTAATTAGTAAAACCCTCTCACATTATACCCTCAAATTATTTGTCAGTGTTCTTGAAGTGCATGATTATGACACAATGAGGATCAAAAGCGCCATTTTGCGCGGAGGCTTAGAGGACATAAAGATCTTAGGAAAGTAGCTTCCCCTACTGAACACTCTGTGGAGCTGCAGCACGGGCTTTTTAACTTTCCATCTCTTCAAAGTGCTGCATGTTTAGGCTACATCACCTTGACAACCACAGATAAACAGAGATATGAAGATAAACTGCAAGCCGGCTCAGACGACTCACGTTTGCATTTGTTTGAAATGTTTATCACAGCAGCAGAACATAGTCTATGTTTGCCGTTCAGGCTCTGACCTCAGAGTGCTGACATAATATCTTAAACGCCTAGTCGGAGCCTGCAGCTGGATGCTGCCGGGGTTGGTGGTGAGCGTGAGTGCAGTACTGGTGCAGGTCAGAGCTGGCGATGAAAGAGCAGAGATCAGAAATCTCGCAGCTTAAATAGACTGCGTCCTTGCATTGTGTGGTTTCAAGCTGCAGGTTCGTAAAGACTTTCCTGACTCCTGCATCTGCACAGGATCTTCCCTGTGTGAGGACCCCTTTGCACACATGCAGTATCACACATCAACACATGGGGGCAGTGTTGTCTTTGACATTATAGCTTTGGCTTATCAGCGTTTCTTATCCTTTGTTACAATATTTGCAAATGTTTTGGCACATTAAGGCAGATTGCTGAGAACAAGTGTGTCTTTGTATTTAAAATACATTTTGTGTTTGTTTACTCAAGTAGTAGGAAATACTCGTGAGAAGTACTTTTAATAACTCAAAAGAAAAAATGACATGTTGTCAAATTACCAGCTGAGAAAATAACTCCATAATTATGTTGCTTTTGGTTACTTCTTTCCTCTTAAAGTTCAGGAATTAAGATACCGGCGCACACAGACGCTGCGGCTCAGAGCTCTCCTACTAGACGCCACTTTCACTTGTGAACACACAGAAGCGACCCCCCCTCCCCCCACACACACACACACACACACACACACACACACACACACACACACACACACACACACACACACACACACACACACACACAAACTGACTCTCTGCACCACAGAAGCCCCCTTCCCTTCTCCCCTGGACCCAGAGCCCCTCACCCTCTCCCTCCTTTACACACTGACTCTCGACCTACCGAAGTGCAATATTCCATCAGAATGAGCTCAGCACCAGTCACTTAATTTACCCTTATTGTCATATTTTCTTGTTTATAAACATTTGTTTATTCTGTATATTGGCTGGTTTTAGTATTTGTATGTTTTCTATATGTATCTGATTCTATCAGGCATCTACAGGTTTGCTCCAACAGTATTTTGTTGTACTTGCGCAGTGACAGAAAACATATCTTATCTCATGCAAACATGAGGGGAGAAGTTCCACACTGACAGCAGCAGCAGCAAGAACTCACCGAAGTAGAAGTTCGGTCCATTGTGAGGTTGGAAGAATGTCCCGCAGGCTTTGGCGTGGACGTCTGCTCCTTTACTGACCAGCAGCTTCACATAGGAGAGACTCCTCCTCTCGATGGCTATATGCAGAGCTGTCTGACCTGTCACAGTCACAAAGAGTAATAATTAAGCACCTTTAAAAACATGTGTTAACAAAGTGCTTTAACAGAAGGCCCGGTTCTAGAACAAAATGACTCCGAGTGCATCTGAGATTAAAGGGGGTGCAGCAGCTACAGTGACCGGCAACCTCAGGATCTGAGGCTGCAGGCTGGCAAATACCATGGTGTCAATGGTTCAGTGATGTGTCTTGGAGCCAGACCCATACGGGCTTTAAAACGTGATGAGTAAAGTTTTAAAACCATTTTTTAGAACTAACAGGAAAAAGAATGTAGAGAAGCTAAAGTCGGGGCGATGGGATCAAGGTCGGATTAACCAATAGGGCAGCTGGACAATTGCCCAGGGGCCCGAGATCTGTAGAGGGTCCAGCGCAGTAAGTGCATCAACAAAACATCAGGTTAGATCTCCATCTACTTTAGCCTCTCCGCTGGTGCCACAGTAGCGGGATGTAGTGTTGGTTGGTTTTGTAGGCGACAGATTTGCAGAGGGGCCCGTCTTTGTGTTACTTTGGCCCTGGATGTGATGTAAGAAGCATTTAGGGAGGGAGTTGCACGATCCAGGAGTGTCACATGAGTAATGTAGTAAAACAGTCACAGTTGTTGTTTAAGGTTATTCACACAGCCTTCCTATCTCACACACAGTTTACCTTTGTAGTAGTTGTTGGTGTAGGCTGCGTTCACAAACTTCTCCACGTCCCCTATCCTCTCTGACACGTCAATCAACAGCTCCACTGTCTCGTTCTTGCCATCTCTAAGGTGCAGCAGAGCCTTCATCAGAGCGGTTTTCCCATAGGACTGATCTGCAGGTGTGAACACACATTCAGGACGGTGACAAAAGTACACACATTCTTTACTCAAGTAGCAGAAAATACCTGTGAGAGCGCCGATTCAACTGTAACTCTGGAGTAAAAGTGTGAGAACAAAGGCTCTGAAATGTGCGAAAACATCTCTGAAGGAGGGTCTTATTTTTGAATTCAGTGGGTGTTGAAAACTCTGGATGGCAAGATGGAAAGAAAGCGTCAGATCTTGATGTCACCTCACACCCTCACTGGCTTTGATGTGCGTTTCCGCAAAGTCTGTGAGGGCTTAGGGCTGTCCCACTGTTAAATCGCCAAGTGTGTGAGGGATCTCTCACAGACTTTTTGAGCCCTTTATGCAGCCTTTACGTAGACGTAGCGTGAGGGAATTACCCATATTTCTTAGCATTGTGATGTGAAACCTGGGATTCCCAGGGAAGCCCGCAAGAATGAAATCTTTTGTCTCTCAGGCAGTTTGATTTATCATAAACTAGAGCTGTCAGCAGTTACCAGTTAATCACAATTAAAGCACTGAAATTAAAGGAGCAATATGTAACTCTGACGCCTAGTGTTTAAAATGGGTACTGCAGTCCAAATTCTAAACATTGTAGAGAGCTGTCTCCCCCCCCCCTCCTCTCTAGAGTGGATGCTCACGCAGGTCACCATGTGGTGGACACTGAAGCTTCAGTGTTTATCCAGCTCTGCATCGGTCTGTAAACCTTTCTGCGTTCTAACCTCTCTCCATTTTTCAAAAGCATCTCCAATATTGATCCTAGTTTGAGCACGTTTCTGCTCGTGGAGCTTATTAGAAACATGCAGAGGCTTTTTAGGTCGGGTACAATCACTTCTATCTGAACCAGTTCTCTTGCCCGCTTCCATCGCTGCAACACCTGTTGGTTTGACCTGATAACTGCTCTCATATCTGGCAAACCGAGGGGCGTCCAAAACGGCCGTGTGGGGGTGCCTTAAAACCGCCTACCTTCTCTGGTCCAAACAAATCCAGACCATTCAGGACCAGAATCTAAAGTTAGAAGGAGGACATACTGGCTGCTGCATTGTTGTCAGAGAAGCCAGCACTTCAACATAGCATGTTTCCTTAATGTCTGATCATAGAGTAAGGTCACTTTATCATTTCACTCACTACACATCTCACTGATTGGACCTTTAAATGTCATTGTACGCTGTCTGCACATCTCCTCCTTTTATAAGTCATCCAAATGTGGCTAATAGCTTGATTAGCTAAATGATGACGATGATGAAATATGGCATCATTTGTGCTTTACATGTTTTGAGATAAATCTATAAAATGTGTAACATGCGCGGAATACAAAATATCCAATCAAATGAATGCATGTGTTGCATTGTGGGAGGAGTCAAACTCACAGGACGAGTCAGAGAGTTTCTTCATGTTCTGATGCAGGTAGAGGTGCAGGCCGTCCAGCCGGCTGACGTCTCTGCTAGCTGCGGCTTCAAACAGTTTTTCTCTGGTAAGCCTCTCCCCGTCTCTCTCCCTGGCACTGGTCACTCTGTGAACAGAAGCAGACCAAGGGTCAAAAAGGTCATACAGCTTCACACTCCACTTCTCCACCGTGTGGTTTGGTATCACACAGACACTGTGCTGTAATGAGCAATTAAAAACTGCAGAGATCATATAACGAGAGCCTGGAGTGACTCACAAGCCAGAACCGGGTTTGAATCTGATTTGAGGTTTGGTCTTTTCCATTTCCTCCTGGTAATCCGTGTCCATGGGAGCCGTAGGCGAGGTCGAGCTAAAGAGGGAAGAGGCGCCTCCATCTTTCCTATTTGCTTTGTCCCGCTCGTACTCCTCATCCGTCCTGTCGTCTGTCTCCAGCGTGAAGTGAAACTTGTCCGACTTCTTCATCTCGTCCTCTTTATCAAGCTGTCTGTGTAGAAATATAACACAGGTCACGAGTCAGACAGCGACCTACACATCCACTCAAGTTTTTAAATTGTGAAACTGTGAAACAATTAATCGTAAAATTTCTCCAATTAATCGTGATTAATCACATTTCCGTTTGACGCTCCATCATTCCATTATTTTTCACTGCTTATTTGGAAGTCACGTAAGCGTTTTTTAGAGCACGCTCATTCTGTGTCGGTTTATATGCAATGTGAAGCTACGAGCTAACTGAAGAGCGCTAACATTAGCCTGCTAACAATGTAATTTTGTCCGCGGCTTGCGCTAAACTCCTTTGTGCGGATGCGAGGGGAGGGGGATGGGAGGTGTGTCGCTGGAGGAGACAGTGTGGTAAAGTTTGTTTTGGTTTCATGCTGGTGCTCAAGGGCGACATCTACTGGACCAAAAAGTCGCACATTCTTCCTTTACTTAATCGCGATTAATTAGTTAATACTGACAGCCCTAATTTAAATATAATCAACATTAAAAAGAGCAAAAGACAGGTGAAGATAAATACTACAAACTTCAACAGAGACAGAACTTTTCTCATACAAGGTTAAAGGTCACATATCCTCCTCCTCTTCAGTGTAAATAAGTCTCAGAGCTCCTCTAAACATGTGTGTGAAGTGTCTTGTTCTAAATCCACTCTGATCCTGTATTTGATCATGCCTATAAACCCCTCTATTTCAGCCCTGCTCAGAACAGGCTGTTTCTGTGTCTGTAGCTTTAAATGTAAATGAGCTGTGTCTGACCACGCCCCTCTCTGGAAGGGCTTGGGTGGCTCGGGCTTTCTCGCTCCATGCCCTATTGTTTACGGTGAGAAGGCAGACTCAGAGGGCAGAACAAACACCTAGCTGTGGGAGTGTCACCCACCTGGGGGAGGGGTTACTGCCCTTTGTGATGTCATGAAGGGAAAATCTCCAAACGGCCTGTTTGAGCACACATTTTCTGCAAAGTGGAGCAGGTAAAAGATGGAGAGGATGGACTTTTCTCATCATTGGGGGGTTTGAAGACAGACTAGAGACACATATTAGAGAAACATGGTGAAGTGGATTTTAAATCATATGTGACCTTAAGATGACATAACGTTAGCAGATGTGTTTTCTTGATTAAAGTGTGACTAGTTGTGAATATGGGTTTTTTGCAGGCAGCTGCTCTCCCATCTCTCCAGTACTGCGTACAACCACTGACTCTTTGACCCCGAGTTCGGAGCCATCTGAAGGTCGTTGGGACGACCAGGAGAATAAACACGTTTGAGCTGCACAAAATGTTTTTCTCTCCTCTTGTGTCTCTTATTTTGCAACACGAGCTGCTGTGAGTTGGTATCAGCTGGGTGTGACGCCTGTTTACCACAGTGGATCACCTCGCAGGCCTTTAAGGGAACTTCAGACATATTTTCAGACATGTGATGTTTGCCCCCTCAGTGACTAACAAAGGCGTGTATTTAGAAGAAGAAGATTTCCATGGCAGCAAAACACACAACGCATCTCTGCAGAAAAACCCAATCGGTCACACTACAGTTTGTAAGAGGATGAATCAGAATCAGCCAGTCAAAGAGATGAGAATATTTCTGCAGAGTTCAGCGCATCCAAACTAACGGGTTGTTGGGGAGAAAAGGAACCTAATGTTTGGTGGCCTCTTGTTCCCCATTTCAGCCTGGAAATGAGGAATCAAGACGCCGCAGTGGAAACGCTGAATGCCTCCATGATCATCACGAGAGGAATGAACAGCACGGAAAGAAACAACGAATGGAAAATAAGGAAGTGTGAAGGTTTTATTTAAGTTTTTAACTTCACTTCCTCTTGTAGAGGTTTCCCAACATGACTAAGAAACATGTAAGTGAATCAAAGATGTATTTGAAATCCTCTGTGTGAAGGAGCGTCTTCCCCTGGACTCGTCAATATGTCCTGATGTATTATTCACGCTTGTATTGATTCAGAAGGATTTACAGTCAGACATGTTTGGATGCAGAATAAATATAACACAGATGTACAATAACAAATAAAGATGTATTCTTCCCTCTGCACATGTGTGTGAACAGTTTGCATGGCTGTATGTTCAAATGTATGACATCATAAAGCACCAAGAAGAGTTGGTGCAGAGAGGGAAGAGATGTGCTCTTCATGCTCCAACATGTTGGCATCATTTTCCTTCTATTAATAACAAAGTAGAATAAAGAGAAAACACAACACGTGATGATTGTACTCACCAGAATGACGTCCTACTGTTCCAGATTAGTTTCCTTATTTAAATAACAAACACCAGAGCAGAGCGGAGATGAGCATCCAGCAGAGATGCTCGTCTGGAGCTTCGCCCTGAGGAGGAGAGATTATCCCGGATGGACAGAGGGAGATCAAGTGACCCGCCCTAGAGAATATCAGAGCACATTAGGAGCCTTGAGTGCTTAAAAGGATGCTGGAATGACCATCTGTGTTAACGCCAAGAAAGCAAAAAATAATACCACAAAGGACTCCCCACAGATTAGCAGTGAATTATCTGACTTTAACACAAATTTGTTCAATATGAGGGCGTCAGAGGCGACTCTCAGAGCACTTACAGCCAGCGTGTGCACAACAAGATTCACCAAAGCTGAAGTGAACTGCTGGAGGAAGTCACCTTAATCCTTTCATGCATGAATTATAAAAGCAGGTACATTTTTATTTTAAAGAGGACATATTATCCCCTGTTCCACCTTTTCAAACAGTCCCCTGTGGTCTAAATGAAACATCTGTGCTGTGCTTTAAAATATAACATGAATCAAGCACCAGAGGAGGTTTGTGACCCTGTAGAAACCAGCTCTCTCAGAACGCTCCGTGTTGGTGTGTGTGTCTCTTTAAATGCAATGAGCCCCCCCTGAGTTTTCCTGGTAGACATCACTCCTTCACTAGCGAGAATAAAAATGGCTGACCTGCGCAAAAGTTTTGCTTTAGGCTGGGGGTGGAGTCGATGGGTGGAGATACCAGGGGAGGGGAGTTTTTTTTTTTTTTACCAGAATCCCACTGTGACATCACAAGGAGAGCACATTTGAAACTGAGCATTTTTCTCTGTGTTGTAAGATTTATGCAGACCACAAACAAAGGACTGGATGGATTTATTTCACATTTTGTGGGTCTGTAGAGACTCAGGTTACCAAATATATGATCAAAAACACTGTACAAGTGGATTTTTCATAATATGTCCCCTTTAAAATGATTTGTTTGAATTCTTAGAACAAGCAAAATGACATCATTTTAAAATTGAGTGGACATCATGCAACACTGTAATGCAAAATGCACATTTTCAGTTTTCACATGTCCACTGGGGTGGGGAGAAGCATTGAAATGTAAGTTTATGACCTTCTTTGAGTTTTGGAGTTTTCCTGTTTGAAAAGGAAAAAACATGCTTGATGAGCTAAAACTACCTGCTCAGTTGTTTGCCTGGAGGCAGCCAGAACAGCTCTACAGCAGACATTTAATGGGAGAAACATAACTGATGTGGAGTAACCAAAAATATCTCCCCATCAGATATGTTCATGACCAGCAAAGTCTCAGTATTGTCTTTGAAATATAGCCGGCAGCTGATCAATCATGATTCTCTCCAAAACTAAAATCAATATTTGGACATTTTCACAATAACATTGCTCCTTAGTTGTTACTTGATCTTTCAAAAAATTAAAACCTGCAAGGCTCTTCTAGAAAAACAGGATTTGCAAGATGTTACATCGGCCATCTTGATTTTAAAGACATTTTTGGTGCACTTTAACAACTGCTGGCTGATGGATGACTTACTGAAGTCCACTGAAGTGGCCAGTGCGTCTATTAGAACACAGCTTTTGAATAGCTGTCCACTGTAGTGACCAGTATGCGTGAAAGGGTTAAAGAGCACTATCACTTTACAAACATCATGCAGGAGGTATAAAAGCTAAAAACTGAAAACTCACCCTTTCACATGCAGCTGTTCTCTCACACGAGTGGCTCTTTCGTCTTCGTCTTTAATTTAGTGAGGAGCTTTTTTTTAGTCCATAATGCTGCTGATATGCTTCCTGTCTGTCTAAGCTGCCTCTTGTTGGTTTCAGATAACTGCATGAGTGTGTGTGTGTGTGTGTGTGTGTGTGTGTGTGTGTGTGTGTGTGTGCAGCTGTGGTCCTGTGACTGACTGTGTGGTTGCAGAGTCGATGCTTTACCAGCGTGATCGACATGAGCCGTGATGATTTCATTTCTTAAGATCACTTCCTTCTTTCACCCTCAGAGCGCACACACGCCTGAGCGGAGGTGACTGTGGGCACAGGATGTTTAGGATGTTTAAGACGTTTAAGTAATACAATGAGCATCGATCCAGCACCCACTACATCATCATCACAGATTAAATAAAAGCCTGCTGCTTCCCTCCAAAGTCCATTTCTACATTTTATTCACAGACTGTGCTCTCAATTCAAAACTACAATCAGTTGCTAAATCAGTGAAAAGTTCAAATAGGATGTAATTCAGTGATCAGATATGAGAGAAAATAAGTATCAGTCCAATCTATTAAGAGAAAACGACAGCGTCTAACTTTGATGAAATCAACCAAACTCTGCTCACTAACTCTGATTACATCTGTTGTTACCGAGCCTTCAAAAATAACTCTTCATTAAAGAACATGTTTGAGTCGACATGCTGCAAGAAATGTTCCATGTGAATGATCGAAGAATCTTCAAGTTAAAATCATGTCAAGAGACGAAACTTTAAAGGTCACATATTCTGCAAAATCCACTTCACCATGTTCCTCTAACTCTAATATGTGTCTCTAGTCTGTCTACAAACCCCCCAATGATGAGAAAAGTCCATCCTCTCCGTCTTCTGCCTGCTCCACTTTTCAGAAAATGTGTGCTGAAACAGGCCGTTTGGAGATGTTCCCTTCATGACATCACAAAGGGCAGTAACCCCTCCCCCAGGTGGGTGACACTCCCACAGCTAGGTGTTTGTTCTGCCCTCTGAGTCTGCCTTCTCACCGTAAACAATAGGACATGGAGCGAGAAAGCCCGAGCCACCCAAGCCCTTCCAGAGAGGGGCGTGGTCAGACACAGCTCATTTACATTTAAAGCTACAGACACAGAAACAGCCTGTTCTGAGCAGGGCTGAAATAGAGGGGTTTATAGGCATGATCAAATACAGGATCAGAGTGGATTTAGAACAAGACACTTCACACACATGTTTTGAGGAGCTCTGAGACTTATTTACACTGAAGAGGAGGAGAATATGTGAGCTTTAAAGCTTTCTCTAATAATAACTGAGGAGATGACAAAAAAAAGGTGTCTTTGCATTTATTGTTACTTTCACATCCTTCTTTCTCACCACACGGTAAAATGAAACGAGCATCAGATCAGCAGAAGCAGGAAAACATCTGCAAAGGCTGCGTGTTAAAACGAGGCGGACGAGCTCCTCCAGCTAAATTCACACTGAAGTGTAAAAAAGAAAACTACAGACTATCAGAGCAGCACGACTTTGAAATGGAGGACTAAGACTTTCAATCAAGGTCAAGAAAAAGCAACAATCATCCTAAAGTAGAAACAAAGAATAATACATGAATCTGAGGGTCTCCCTCCTAAAACTATAGTGAAGACATTTAAATAAAATGAGGTGTTGTCCTGCACTCAGTACATTGTTAATTTGGTTGTAGAACATTTCCTCCTCCCCCTCCTCCTGACTCTGTTGCACATATGGGCGGGGCTTCAGAACCATTAAAGGGCCCGATCACAACAAGACCTGTTGCTAAAAAAACGTCGCCAGCAGAACCATTGTTTTCCTTTGGTTCAGCGCGCTCTTGGACGTGTTTTTCTTGCACATTAAACTGAAAACATATTCAACTTTTTAGTTCAAGACTCGGAGTCCCAGTGCTCGTCAATGTCACACTTGGCAGAAGCAGCCAATCAAATCAAGGAGGAGGCTTGCCCTCGGCTTACGTGACATTCATCCCCCCCCCCACGCGGTTGATTTTGGAGCAAATCAACCGCGAGGGCTCTACGTTTCTCAAAATACATTTTTTCCCACTCATTTTATTTGTATCTCCCGTATGCACACGCAGCCACAGGTGCTCCCCACTGTTTTTTTTTCCCACAGATGCGCTCAAGTGTTTTTGAGCGGCCGCAGGGCACAACTCTGTGATCGGGCCCAAAGGCTGCCGGCTCACCTGTGTCACCACTCTCAGAAGTATCAGGTAGCAGGGCTGAACTTCTGTACAAGTTGTGAGGATATTTTAAGGAGAACATTTTCAAGTTAGCTCAAAGGACCTTTTTAGGATCTTTTAACTCATCTTAAAGAGCTCAAAGGGCTGAATGACTAGAAATGATTCTTAGAAATGATGCTGTACAGATGTAGTAGTGTTGTAGTCAAGACCACAGGAACCGAGACCAAGACATACTGTACCCGAGACCAGAGTGCTCGGAGACCGAGTCAAGACCAAGACATTTAAGGATCAAGACCGGGTCAAGACCAAGACATTTAAGGATCAAGACCAAGACCATAAATATCACTGAAAAATCATCATCTTTCGTGCAGGGGGCGTGTCACTCACTTAGACGTACCACCGGGAAGTTTGCGTCCGTAACTGGGGGATAAAAAACTACAAATGATTTAAGGCAAGGCAAGTTTATTTGTATAGAGCTTTTTATACACAAGGCAGACTCAAAGTGCTTCACATCATAACATGTCATACAATACAGTGAAATAAAATGCAGGAATTAAAAGACAATTAAAAAACAGAGAATAAAAACATATTAACAATAGAAATTTTGGAGGACATCCCTTGGCATTTTTACTACTTTCAGACCCCGTACTTGTGTTTGAAAGACTCACGTGAGATTTTCCCTGAACCTGTAAACGTCTTTGCAGGATGCTTATTTTTATGGTTGTACGCCAAACCAGACAATCCAATACTTAGGATTGAAATCCAGTACTTAGGATTTCCGTAAGATTAAGGCTTAAATCTTACTTCAGATACAGTAAGTTAAAGTTATTTGTTCTTTTAGAAAGATGAGTTTTCCTTCTAATCACAGAAATGACGCCGGAAAATAGCCTTTCAGTGGTGGTCTTGATCGGTCCTGATTCCGCCCAGTCTGAGATCGAGACCAGACCAAACCTTCAAAAATTGGTTTTGAGACCGGTCCTTTGTTATCAGATAAATCAGTGATCCTCTGCTGGAATGAATCGTAGATCTGCTGCACGCTGAGAGAGTAAAGTCTTCCTTCCTGTTAACTATTCTTCATTAGTAGCTTCAATGATTAATCTTCAAAGTTTTAAATCATTAGAAGAAGTAAGACTTTGGATTCTCTTTGAGCAAATTCATCATTTGCTTTAAGTCTCACCGTGCAAATTTTATGACCGCACTCCAGCGTGACTAATTTTCTTTTTTTTAACACAGTGAGGCAGATTAACGTTCTCTAAATTGTCAATCAATCATGAAAATTCTCCTCTGAATTCAAAGTAAGTCACAGAGGAGCATGGCCACACCGACAGCAGAGTCTGCGTTTTGTCCGTACACCACCGCCTGAGGAAACACCTTCTCCACTTCCTGTCTCAGCACCTCGTTCCGGGCAAGCGCACTCCCAGTTCCCACAATCCTGCTCACCCCCGCCTGCTGCAACCGCTCAGCAGGCATCATGGAGGTGATGTTATCCAGCACTCCTCGGCACAGAGCCCTGGTCACATGACCCAGAGACAGATTAGTGGTGGAGATGTTGCTCACGTGGCCGAGGCAGAGCGGGTCGTGTCTCTCTCCCAGGATGGTGGGACTCACCCTCAGGTCGCTCGTTTCCTGATTCAGGGCGCAGTGGATCAGCTTCTCATACAAGCATGAATCGCTCAGCTCTGCACCTGCAGGGAGGGGGGGAGACGAGCTTTTGAGTATCAACATTTTAACATTTTTTGGCATCAGCGTGCAGTACTCCATTAAATCACTTAGAAACACTGCATCTCTCTCTGGGGACGGAACATTAAAAACGTACTCACAGGACGCGCCTTCCTCAAATAAACACTCTCTCCCCCGGGACTGTCCTCTACACGACGCTATAATGAGAATATGTGTCTTTCTATCAATGCTACGTGTAGTTGAACAGAATCACAATCTGAACTAAAGAGTGGAGAAGAACATACTGGAGAACAGGAAACAGAATGCAGCAGGTTCATTAGAGCACGGAGATCGTAGAGGTGGCGTGCAGACAGTCTATGGTCGTGCAGCGATCACAGGGAATAAACGTCACCACCCCCTCCCACTCGCTCGAGGTGAATTCTCCTGATTATATCCTGCTGCGTTCTGTAGTGTCTTTTTCTGTAGACATGTGCCCTGTAGACGTGCGTATCTATATTTTAATCAATACTTGTATTTGAGTGTTCACAAGATATCATATGTTGCACAGTAAACTCTATGTCTTATTAAGCCTTCACATTAAAGTACAGAGTGAAAACAGTGTGTACAGAACAGTTAACACCTAAGAAATGTAATCTGCACTTATGTGCATGTCAGCAGTTGAGAGCCCTGGGAATATAATTTACAAGCCAAGAAAACAACAACTTGATTTGCCAAGTCACAGGCAAAGATAACAGTTCTGTAGGTTTCAAGGCCTGTAAGCCATAAGCAGTAAGCGCATCAGAGGACAGTGCAGGCAGAAAGAGAGGGGCTGGGAAAGCACCATGTTCAACAAAAACAAGTGAATCCGATGATGGACTGGATTGAGTTCAAAATGGGCATGAACAGTAACTATGAGAAAAACAACTGCCCCTAGGAGGGTCTAATAGCATGACGTCTTTGACCACCAATAAAAATCATGCCAACCACTGAGATAAGGTAAAAAGGCGTAGAGAAGTTTGTTCTCCACGCCTCTATCAAAGGGTTTAAATATCAATGTTTTTGATGATTGTGTTAGTTCTCCAGCTGGGCAACTCACTGCTTTTTGACTCTGTAAAGATGAATAAAGCTTTTATGATCACAGACTTTGCTGTCTTCTGGTCCTGACTTTGAGGAACACTCTGCAAACTTTAAAGACTCTGACTCTACCTAAATGACAACTCAGACTTAGAGCAACAAAGTGTTGTGTTTATATTGGAGTCCCAGCTTAGGCTACTTCTGGCCCAGGCCTGAGTACGGGTGTCTCCTAATTTGACACTACATCATTGGCGAGCCGACCCAGGAGCCTTGAGGACCGAGGACACCTTTGCCGGGGACGCAGATTCAACACCTGTTTTTTTCATATCCACTGGCCTCCAAATTTACGGTAAGCAGAGCCTTTTATCTGCCTAATTTAATGTGGATTGATAAGCAGCGTGTTGGAATCTCGCCCAGGTAAAGACCTCGTAACTCACTCCAAAAGAACCTAGATTAAATTATAATTATTAACTGTGTAACTGACAAAAAATTAACAGAGTGTTGGAGACAGCCAAATCTGAGGATCACTGCATGTTGTGTGGAGTGAATGAAGAGGATGCAAGAATGGAAGAGTGTCTGTTAAATGTTGTAATTGTATGTTGGATTGTTGCATGTCTATTTTTTGCTGGAGGAAGGATTTGGCTTGCTACTAAAGCAGAAATAAAATCTGTGTAGGAACAGGTCAGAATTCCATTTAAGTTGACACATACAGACACACACACACACACAGAGCTGCTGATACGCGTGCAGGAGCTGCTGTAAACACACATACAGTGTGTGTGTGTAACATACACACACACAGCTGTTGTGACATACACACACACACACACACACACACATACCCGTACACAGCGGCTGAGTGACGCTCAGAGCTGAGGTGACGGACACACAGAGTTGCTGATTTATGTGCAGAGCTGCTGTGACACACACACACACACATACCCGTACACAGCGGCTGAGTGATGCTCAGAGCTGAGGTAACGGACACACAGAGTTGCTGATTTATGTGCAGAGCTGCTGTGACACACACACACGCACACACATACACACACACAGTTGCTGTTGCATATGCGCACACAGGAGCTATAGATGCACACACACAAACTATGTGGGTGTGTGTGTATCATATACTGTAAATAAATAAAGCACTTGCGGATACCGCTCCGACTCCATTGAGGGTCGGAGGCTGCGCGGGCAGTGTTTAGGTCATACCCATTGGAGGTGAGGTATTGGACCTTTAACTCACTTAGGGAAAGTGAGAAGTTACGTAAAAAGCACTTGCGGATACCGCTCCGACTCCATTGAGGGTCGGAGGCTGCGCGGGCAGTGCTTAGGTCATACCCATTGGAGGTGAGGTATTGGACTTTTATCACTTAGGGAAAGTGAGAAGTTACATAAATAAAGCACTTGCGGATACCGCTCCGACTCCATTGAGGGTCGGAGGCTGCGCGGGCAGTGCTTAGGTGATACCCATTTGAGGTGAGGTATTGGACCTTTAACTCACTTAGGGAAAGTGAGAAGAGCTTGCAAGCAACGCTAGGGAAGCGTTAAAACTGCAGAATCTTTGTTGGCCAAACAGTGTAAATAAGTGTAAATAACGTAATACTCAAATATAACTTGTATAATCATTATAATCTTGAAAGTGTAAATATATGTAAATATATGAGAATGGCGTAACTGTTTACACGTAGAGGAGTGTGTGGACATTGTTGCAAAGAGAGAGTGAAAAATAGTTTGCTTTGAGTCTGTGAGGAAAAAGAAAGGAGACGAAGAGGAGTGTACGGTGACTAGAGATAAGTGCTCACTGCTCAAGGTGAGAGTGGGAGAAAGTTTACTTTGAGTTTGAGAGAAAAGAGAGGACATTGTTGCTCAGATGGGAGTGAGCAATAGCTGGTTTTGAGTTCACATTGGTGAAAATCTTGTAATTATTTTTGCTGAACAGCAGTTTGAGTTTGTGTGCAGTAAAAATTGGGAAAGGTACATAGCAAGATGATTTTGAGCGCTAAGAAAGCTTAGTGTGTCATCTTTTTCACTTTTTAGTTTATATAGAAATCAGCATTGTGAGTCGAGTCTTTGAGCTTACAACAGAGGTTAAGGAGGATGACAGCTTTACAGCTCAAGAGATAGTACACACACACACACACACACACATTCACACACGCGCGCATACACACACATTCACTCACACACACACACACACACACACACACACACACACACACACACACACACACACACACACACACTCCATATACACACACATGCTGATAGATATACACACCCATGCGCACACACTGTGCATGTTCCTTGTAAGATAGATACGTCTAGTACACCTACACATACACACGCACACCCACACACCAACTACATACACACACACTACACACACACACCCACACACCAACTACATACACACACCACACACACACACACACACACACCACACACCAACTACATACACACACACCACACACACACACACACACACACACACACACACACACACACCAACTACACACACACCACACACACACACACACACCACACACACACACACACACACACACACACACCCAACTACATACACACACACCACACACACACACACACACACGCACACCACACACACCACACACACAAACACACACACACACACACACACACACACACACACACACACACACACACACACACACACAGGGATAAGAAGGAGTAGCGCAGCCACAGACAGGATTGATGGTTTAAATGAGATAGAGGACCAGTCCAGTAGGGGACACACTGTTTGTGGAATAGTAACACTACTGGCATTTCTACAGTTTCTAAGTGGAGTTATATGGAGAGTTATTGAAGATATTAGCTAAATAGAAGTAAGCGATAGTGGATAAATATTTGAACCAATACAGCTATTTAATAAAACATAGTTCTGTTTATATCTGTTGGATCAATCACTGTCCACTTATATCTACTTTTTACTTTATTTGGTATTTTAAGTTAACACTTTAAGTGGTATTTAAATTAACACTTTGTATCTTAGGTTTTACATTTTGTCGTCTACCTGCACTATTGTTCATTTAATGTTCTGTGTGCTGCACAGGGACAAATAAAGTTTTGAATTTGAATTAGAATTTGAATAATATGTTAATAAAATAAGTACAAAAAACCAAAGCATATGGACAACAGGAACAATAGTGAGGACGAAGTAGTATCATTAACACATTTTTTCAGACAAATGAAACACTGAAACTGAGGGAGTGAAGACACACCTTTGGTTAGAACGAACCTACAAAGACGAGGACAGCATAAAAATTTGCAGAACAATCAACTAATTGGTCTGAGATTGTGGAGTATGACCAAGATGATTAACCTTACAGATATTAAAAAGAGGAATTGTTGAAGCTCCTTTGTGAAGATCCCAGAGCGGCAGCAACTGTATCATTTAATCTAATTTCAGGATTTCCTGAAGGGTTAGCATTGGTGGGAATATATAGGAGAGCAGTAAATCTGCAGGCTTGTATCACAGTCATTCCCAGACAAGTACAGTGGGAGACAGGTACGCTTGGCTGTATAACTAGGGTCCCTGCAGAGGATGGGACTGAGGATAAGATAAAGATTAAGATTCAACCCCACAACAGAAAACAAACTCTAGCCTGGTATAACTGCTGGAAAGATTATTGTGTTAATAAAAACTAAAGAAGTCCCCAGATCTTCAACACGTAGTCCAAACAAGGAGTCATGGGAGCAACAGTAACAAAGGGAGTCGGTGCATCAACACCTCTGGAGTTGGTAATCAGACAGCAGCCCGATTATGAGAAGCAGATTAGACTCTGCATGAAAAAATGGCACAAAAGAACCTCCGGAAGGCTGCAGTGGCCTAAAGGAGGAACCTTCATGGCAGCATGTTGTGATGAAGTGGAGGCAAACATCAAACACCACAAGGCAAGAGACACCAGCAGTAGCAGACAGGGGAAGCGAGCCAGAGAAAGGGAGGTGTTGAGATGGTTCAGACAAGAGGGACGGAAACACATACTCAATACAACACAATTACCTGTAGTAAAGGGAAAACGGGATCAGAGAAATGAGAAACCTGAAGAAAAGAACACCCAGACTGGTACAGCTGACAGAGCCATAGAGAAACACCCACTACCACCCACTGCACCACAATGTTGTAGTAAACCCCCGCCTTATGCTCCTCACAATGAAGAATTGACATCAGGAATATATCCAGTAATAGCTAAAGATGGGGTACAGGGGGAATTGACAGGAAAATTTACCATGTCCTGGTCAAAACACCTAGATAAGGAGGAGACAGACACCTCAGGGAGTGAAGATGAAAGCGAATCAGAAGCTGAGAGTAGAGTTGAGAGCAGGGCAAGCACTGAAGCAGAAAGAATGTTTAAAAAGAGAACACCCAAGATGAAACATCCAGAAACTGAATCAGACAGAAACAAAAGAATGTACAGCGATGCTGAAGGTCCAGAGGCTCAGGAAGAAAGAGATAGGAGGTTGCTACAAATACTGGAGACAGTGACCGAGGAAGAAAAACAAAGACAAAAAGAAGAAAAGCGAAGAAGTCTACCTACACCTAGGTACCACAGCGCTTCAAACATGGAAAGGGACGCATACAGCGAGCCAAAAAGAAGCTGCCTGAGGCCAGAGACACCGACATACAAAAAATACCCACAAGCTCCAATGGAGGAAAAAGACAGTAGGACTGAGAGACAGGAAAGTCAATCAGTGTCTAGAGAACTACGGGCAATGAGGTTACAATTATCTGGTACCATAACACCAGAAAGGGGAAATTGTGTAGAAGAAGTACGGCAGCAGCTGAATAACTTCCAAGACACTATTGACAGCCTGATAGAACAGGCGGAGCATCAAGCGGCTGGCCTGGACCTGGACATGCGACGCATGAGGAGTGGAGCACAGCATCTGCGAATGGCTGACCCCAACAGGGAAGAAAGGGAGTCTCAAAGGCGAGCGTGGGAAGATGATGCCACAAAGGAGGGGCATGCAGGTATGCTACCCTTGGTAACAAAGGGCCTGAATCAACAACAATACGTGCCATGGTCCTTCTGTGACATGGTTGGACTGGCAGGAAGATTGCCGGATCTCACGGAAGGAGCCAATAAATGGATCACGGCACTGGAGGAGAACACAGCAGGAATGACATTAGCTTTGGGAGACATCAAAGCTCTGTTAATGCATATAGCAGGAAAGCATGCCACTGAAGAAGTCCTTCAAACAGCACGCTTGAGCATACTGATAACAGGCAACACAACAGACCATGTGGGATTCAACGGACACCGCAATGTCGTATGGACTGCACTACGACGACACTATCCAGAGAAAATGGATCCGTCAAAACTGGAAGGAGAAATGATGAAAGACGATGAATGTCCAGCAAAATTTCTGCATGCCTTCCAAAGAAAATGGAGGGATGAAACAGGCAGTGCATGGAACATCAACAACACCACCCAAAGCCTGTTCAAAGTAATGGTAAAAAAGGCTATGCCAGTTGAAGTGCAAAGGCGGCTAGATAACGTGGTTGGACTTATGAAAATGGAGTGGCCATTGTTCGCAGAACATTTGATCCATCACGTGGAAGGTGTCCGAAAAGAAAAAAACAGAGAAGAAGACGCAAACCGACATCTGGTCACCAAACTGACACAGCTGCAGCTTAATGAACTAAGCTCCAAGCAAAAGAAAGAAAAAGGTAAGACCCAAGCCCCGGTGGTAACAATTGAACAAGTCCATGGGAAACCAGAAGTGATGGTGGCCTCCCAAAGTCCGGTCAGTCCATCACCACAAGCCCCATTACCTGTCCCACAGGTGACAGAACAGGTACCAATCGCGTCGATACCACCAATCAACGTTTATCTGGGACAGCCTGAATCATACACCAATCAGTACAGGGGACCACCAGGTCAAAGAAGAGGCCAATTTCGTCGCCCCGCATGGAGAGGACGGCCACTACAACAGGACAGACGGTCACAACCCAACTCACAGCCAAATTCCGGTCCCAGGGAAGATAGTGTTTGTTGGGGATGTGGCCAACAAGGGCACATACAAAGAGACTGCCCAGACAACCCGTGGACGGGACCAGCGAAAAACTGGCCATAGGGGGGCCCAGAGAAGCCTGAGGGGATAACCATGGCACCTGTAGTGTCAATACAACCAAAAGATGAGCCAACAATAACTGTTACAATACAAAACCAGGAGCATACCTTTATGGTAGACACTGGAGCCACCTATTCGTGCATCGGAAGCATGGGCTCCACTCTCCCCCTCTCAGGCTCATCTGTTAAAACTATGGGCTTCTCTGGGAAAACACAAATTATTCCCCTTACACAGCCAATCCCCATGCAAATTGGAGGAAAAACCGTGGTGGCACCTCTGCTATATTCACAGCAAACACCCATCAACCTACTTGGAAGAGACATTCTGTGTCCTCTAAAAGCTAACATCATATGCACTCCAGGCGGACTTTTGATTGAATTTCCAGAGGACCCCTCCGACCCCTCTAAAAAAATGATGACAGCCCTAGCAGCAGAAGAGACAAAAACTGTTCAGCCAGTTGTATATTGGATCAGATGGATGCAGGACTCCCAACTAGAAAACACATGGGTCCCTTGGAAAAAAAAGGGTGCAGGCTCAACTGTCTTCTGCAAAAGAGCCACCATTACCCCTGCATTGCACTCTAATGTATGATGAAAACCAGGTACATTTAGACTATGACGAATGTTGGAACGAGGTAATTAATAACAAACTCTATTATCTGAAAACTTATGATATATACATTGGTCCACAGGGAGCAGCAGCAGCGGTAATACTCCCACCAGAATTACAACAGTGGTTTGCTGTCTCAAACTCAGCCCCACACGTAACTCTGCTGGTTGCTCACGGACATGAGTCACATGACCTAGGTCCAATGGTAAAACAGGCTTTGCTCATCCAAAACTGGCTGCCAACAGGGGATTCATCTTTTAATGTTTCTGCAGATGGACAATATGGTAAAATATCATTTAAAACATGTGATGAGGGAAAGACTGAAAGAGTTCTATTAACTAGTAGAAACACCTCTCAATTACCTCTCACAACTGAACAAGAAGTTATACTACGACAGGTGCCCCCAAAGGTATGGTCCCAACACAAAACAGATGTAGGACTAGTGAAGTCAGCACAACCTGTGTGTATCACACTTAAACCCAATATTGTATTATCATACAAAAGGCAGTATCCACTGAAACAACAAGCAGTAGAAGGTATCAAACCCATAATTAAGGGTTTGTTAGCAGCAGGGGTGCTGATAACAACTAAAAGCCCCTGCAACACGCCAATCTATCCAATCCAAAAACCTAATTCTAAGGACTATCGCCTAGTGCATGATCTGCGTGTTATTAACTCCATTGTTGATGCAGAGACACCTATAGTCCCAGATCCACACACACTTCTATCAAACATTCCACCTGATGCTTGTTGGTACACGGTCATAGATTTATGCTCAGCTTTTTTCAGTGTACCACTGCATCCGGATTCACGACATCTGTTCGCATTTACTTTTCAAGGACAACAGTACACCTATACGCGATTAGCCCAGGGATTTGTGGACTCGCCTTCTGTCTTTAACCGCGTATTGGCGGATGATTTACATCACCTAGATGTTTCAAGCACAGTTATCCAATATGTGGATGACCTGCTCATTTGCAGTCCCACTAAAACTCAGTGTGAACAAGACTCAATTGCTGTTTTGACAGCGCTAGCTAATGGGGGACACAAAGTTAGCAAGCAAAAGTTGCAGTTCTGCCAACAAGAAGTAGAATATCTAGGCAGGAGACTATGCGGCAACAAAAGGCTAATAGCTTCCTCACAAATAGAAGCAGTTACCAAGATACCTAAACCACATACAGTAGGACAGATGTTGTCTTTTCTGGGAATGGCTGGGTACAGTCGGGCATGGATTTGTGATTACGCCATAAAAGCTGCACCACTGCGTGCTCTAATTCGGGCCGCAGGTCAAGCAGAGAGCTCAGCTCCACTTCAATGGTCAGACGTGGCTGAACAGAGTTTTCAGTCACTAAAACACGACTTACAGACTGCTCCTGCTCTGGGAAACCCAAATTACAGCAAACCTTTTCATCTATATGTTGCAGAAAGATCAGGCTATGCGTGTGCAGTATTAATGCAGGATTCTCCAATAGGAAAACAACCGTTAGCCTATTACAGCACTAAATTAGACAATATTGAGGTTGGACTGCCTCCTTGTTACCAAGGTTTGGCAGCAACAGTGTTTGCTTTTCAAAAAGCTTCGTCAGTGACCATGGGTCATCCGGTCATTCTTTACACATCACACCAGTTACATGCGCTGTTAACAAGTCCAAGGTTCGTGCTAACACAAGCTAGAAAAACAGGATATGAAGTAATACTGTCAGCACCAGAATTGACTATTCAGCGTTGCAATACAGTTAATCCTGCAACGCGCATGGTTCTACCTCAAGAAGGTACAACTCATGATTGTGTCCAGGAAACAGAAGTTTTTCTAAAACCAAGAGAAGATATGTACAATCAGCCAATAGCAGCAGATCTTACCTTCTTTGTAGATGGTTCATGTTTCAGAGACGCCATAGGTAACCATGCTGGATATGCTGTAGTGCAGTTAAA
The DNA here is from genome assembly GCA_020745685.1 of Tautogolabrus adspersus. Taxonomy (NCBI): domain Eukaryota; kingdom Metazoa; phylum Chordata; class Actinopteri; order Labriformes; family Labridae; genus Tautogolabrus; species Tautogolabrus adspersus. The sequence continues at coordinate 1,818,735 of CM036546.1, read as the reverse complement.
TTCAGATAACACCTTCACAGAGGTACAGACGTTCAAAATACCTCAACCATGTTCTGCTCAACTAGCTGAAATTAAGGCATTGACGGCAGCGTGTAAGTTGGCTCAAGGTAAACGTCTAAATGTGTACACCGACTCAGCATATGCCTATGGAGTGTGTCATGTTAACGGCAAAATTTGGCAACAGAGGGGGTTTAAAAGGGCAGATGGCACACCAGTTACACACGGGGAAGCTATAGCAGCCCTGTTAGATGCCATCCACCAACCCTCTGCCATAGCTCTCATAAAATGCCCAGCTCACCAGAAGAACGATACATTGGTAGCCAAAGGTAGTAATCTTGCAGATGAAGCAGCTAAGCGAGCGGCCACTACTGCATGTATTGGGCCTGTATTAGTAGCTGAAGATTGTGAACCACTCACTAATTTAGCCTCATTGATTGAAGCCCAGCATCAGGCAGGAGTCTATGAACACAATGCATGGCTAAAAAAGGGAGCTATTAAGCTCACTGCAGACGGCCCAACCAAAAACTTATGGCGGGGTCCCTTTGGGCACTTTGTGTTGCCCACCACATTGCTAAAAATTGCCATCCTTCAAGCGCATGGTCAGGACCATTGCGCAAGGGGGGAGATCCTAAGACGCCTCAGACATACTTGGTGGTCGCCATTTTTAGCAGCAACAGTGGATAGAACTTTGGATGTCTGCAGTGTCTGTGCACAGCATAATGTCAGGAAATCTTTCTCGGCACCGATTGCACATATACCAGCGCCGGACGGTCCATTCAGACATCTAGTAATAGACCACATAGACATGACTGTACCTATACAAGGCTATAGATACATTTTGGTAGTTGTTGATCGATTCAGCAGATGGGTAGAAGCAGCACCAACAAAACACCCAGATGCCAGATCAACAGCTAAATTTCTGTGCAAAGAGGTTTTTCCAAGATTTGGTTTTCCAGATACCATCAGTTCAGACAATGGGACCGCATTTGCGGCAAAAGTATTCCAGACAGCACTACAAATGCTAGGGATAAAGCAAAAGTTTGGCTGTGTGTACAGGCCACAGTCGCAAGGCCAAGTAGAAAGGGCTAACGAAACGCTAAAAATTAAAATGGCAAAAATCAAGGCAGATAGTAATAATAAGATAAATTGGTTACAGGCACTGCCATTGGCCTTGCTGAGCATGAGAACACAAGCTAACCGACTAACACACCTAACACCGCATGAAATGATGACTGGAAGGCCAATGCCAGTGCCATATCTTAGAGGACCATATAAAGGTCCGCCACTTGAACAATGTGAGAAGGAATTGGCTGCATACTTGCAGCACTTAACTCAAATACATAAAGTCATTTTTTGTCAAAGTAAGGAAGCAGCAGAGGATCGGCAAGCAGATATCCCAGAGCCGCTGCAGAAAGTCTTACCGGGTGATTGGGTCTACGTCAAAGTGTTCAAAAGAAAGTGGGACCAACCACGACGTGAAGGGCCCTATAAGGTTACTCTAGCCACTCCAACGGCACTTAAGGTCCAAGGTAAGACGGTCTGGTTTCATCTTAACCACTGCTGCAGAGCAAGAGATCCAAACGAGCCTGTGAGACCACAGCCCGGACCGGCAGGGGACGGAGACGCCGCCCCGCAGGGAGACACCCGGTCGCGGAGGAACAGTCAGGAGGAGAGTGACTCTGCCCCCCAAGGGAGCAGGAGATCGCAAAGACTGGCAGACAGACACAGTAGAAATAGTAGAAACCCTGTAGGTGGTGAAGTATCAGCAGCTAGACAAGACACAGGAGATCAAGTAGGCGCAGAAGATGAAGGGAGTATTGCAGATCCAACAGAAGGGGCCGCATCATACACACTCCCACCAGAATGAGATACCACTAAGTTCTGGAATGAGAACACACGTTGGTGGGTAGACAGTATAGAGTAAGAAAGGCAAAACAGTAGGTGGAAGAATATTAGCAGTAGCTATATTAATATGGATAATAATGGTAGTGAAAGACGAAGACAACAAGTAGAAGCAGAAACAAAACAATTTGGAACAAAACAAAAACAGCTGAGTGAGTGTAAATTAGCAGCAGGAGTGATGGCAGTGTTGCAAAAAAAGAAAGTACCCAACAAAAAGCTAATAGGACTCACATATGTGAGGCCACAGGTATAATAGTAACTGTGCATTTAAAAATAAGACATTTTATTCAGCGCACAAAAAACCTATTGTGGCTGAGCAAAACTGCTATCACTCAACACTCAATTAAAAAATATAAATAGTATACAGATAGGAAGGTTAACTGTGTTGTAGGAAAGTCGAGTGGAACCGAGTTGATTGTTTGACCTGTTTATTTTTTTGAGACGGTGAGATATGGCCAGATACTCTGGAGAACGGTGGTTGAGCAACCCATCCAGTTCAGATAACCCAGTGTTCCAGCAGGAGAGTGTAGCCCAGCTTTCTACATATCCCTCAGGTCCGAATGCAAGGCGTTGGGTCATTGCAGGACATCAGCTGGTGCCTCATGATGATCAGCCAACCTCGGTTGCAGACCATGATGTCAACTGGACCCAGCACCGGACAGAAGGGCACACCTCCAACTCGATGGGTCAAGAATCGCCACCGGACAGGAAGGATTGGTGTTCATCGATGGGACCACGACAGGAAGCTGACCCTGGTTTCCAACAGGGTGTTGCTGGATCAGCGCCATGGCAGCAGTCACTGGAGTACCAACTGTTGTCACAAAAGCAGTCACCAGAGTACCAATCGTCCCCACCAGAACCACGCAGGTTGTATTCAGGACCAAGCCAACTCTTTCAACTCCTCACTGGGACCCACTCACAGTCTGACAGTGCCTCACAGGCAGATGAGTCCTCAGACACCCCAGTTCAACGTACTGGAGGTCCTATTGGCCCGAGGACGCCACCTGGCACTCCGCCAGATTCTTCCCCTGAAGCAACATCATCATCATATTGTTCCCCACAACCTAATCAGACGCCAAAAGAGTGGAATAGAAACATGAAGGAGATGATCAATCGCCTAGCGACCAAGTACCGGCTGAAAAATCGGCAAATTCCAGTTCTTTCTAATGCCGAAGTGGCCGATCTGCCCAGACATGAATATAGTGCCCTGGTGAATGCTCTTCCTTTGGAGGAGGCCAAGCTCTTGCGTATTAGGTGCCACAAGGAGATGAACCGAAGGTCTCATATCCGGAAGAAAAATCAGGTTTGGCCTTGAAAGCACAGAATGAGGATCTGTTGACAGAGCTTGTCTGCTGTAAGGAACAGCTTGCCGAATAGCTGGGAGACGTAAGGCCACCTTGCGAGATCTCTCACCAAAAATTACAGAGACCCTTTTTGAAAGACATTTTTGTCGAGACAAAGTCAATGTAAAGGAAAAAAAGAAAAAAGAAAAGAAAATGTAACCCTTTCAATTGTATCAGCAATATCAATCACAATGCCTTATAACAACAGTGAAATGAATATGTTTGCATATATCTTCTTAAATGCTGGAGTTTAATCGGGATGTTGAAACTATGTGTTTGCTAGAAAAATCATTAACAGCAATAGCATTGTTGATTACAATTTACGCAGTAAGGAGTGTTTCCATGATTGAATATACTCATGGGTTACACCTGTATGGTTGTTTTCACATTCTACTGGTTGCATGGGTTGAATTACTATTTCACTGAAGTATATTAATCATTCACAGACAAATATATCAAAAGTAGGACTGTTTGATGGTCAGTAGATATGAGTGATTTGAGTTACTATTGTATGCTAATCTTTAGATAACAGATAAAACAAATGTAGGACTGATTGATGGTCATTTGATTACTGGTTTGATGTATTACTGTTTAATTTCATACTGCTTTAAAACCTGAGGTACATATTATTCACAAACTTCTAATTCTTCTTTCAACTTATTTTAGTATCGTGTGAAACCTGAAATAATCTTAAACGTACTGTCTACAGTCTCTCAATTCTAGAGTCTACAGTCCGTCAAGTGTGCACGGATCCGCGTAGATATGGAATTGGTTGCGTGTATTTAGAACAAGCATATTCGGTCGTGGTGTAAAACATCACGATAGGGGGGACATGTAGTGTCTTTTCTGTAGACATGTGCCCTGTAGATGTGCGTATCTATATTTTAATCAATACTTGTATTTGAGTGTTCACAAGATATCATATGTTGCACAGTAAACTCTATGTCTTATTAGGCCTTCACATTAAAGTACAGAGTGAAAACAGTGTGTACAGAACAGTTAACACCTAAGAAATGTAATCTGCACTTATGTGCATGTCAGCAGTTGAGAGCCCTGGGAATATAATTTACAAGCCAAGAAAACAACAACTTGATTTGCCAAGTCACAGTCAAAGATAACAGTTCTGTAGGTTTCAAGGCCTGTAAGCCATAAGCCATAAGCAGTAAGCGCATCAGAGGACAGTGCAGGCAGAAAGAGAGGGGCTGGGAAAGCACCATGTTCAACAAAGACAAGTGAATCTGATGATGGACTGGATTGAGTTCAAAATGGGCATGAACAGTAACTATGAGAAAAACAACTGCCCCTAGGAGGGTCTAATAGCATGACGTCTTTGACCACCAATAAAAATCATGCCAACCACTGAGATAAGGTAAAAAGGCGTAGAGAAGTTTGTTCTCCACGCCTCTATCAAAGGGTTTAAATATCAATGTTTTTGATGATTGTGTTAGTTCTCCAGCTGAGGGACTCACTGCTTTTGGACTCTGTAAAGATGAATAAAGCTTTTATGATCACAGACTTTGCTGTCTTCTGGTCCTGACTTTGAGGAACACTCTGCAAACTTTAAAGACTCTGACTCTACCTAAATGACAACTCAGACTTAGAGCAACAAAGTGTTGTGTTTATATTGGAGTCCCAGCTTAGGCTACTTCTGGCCCAGGCCTGAGTACGGGTGTCTCCTAATTTGACACTACAGTTCTCACATCAGCTCACTCTGACTTTCTGCAGAATAAATACGAGGAGGCTGGAGGAGAAACTCCGGGTGAAGAGAGAAACATTCAGCTGTTTGTGTTCTCACAGGCAGCTCAGCTCAGCTCCTCCCCTCGTTACCAGTTTTTCAGGAGTTTTAAGTGAGAACGATTCGATAGACACAAGAAAGTGTTGTGTTAATCCACAGGTTATTTTCACGTGATAATAAATGTTTGATTTGTTGTCAGTTTGGTGTGTACTTGCCTTAACTCTGACACGTGGTCATTAGGATTTATATCCCCAAAAGTCTGAAACAAATGCTCAGAATATCTAACCAAGAGTTATTATGATATTTGACAGCAGATCCGGCGCCTCCCCTTGAACCACCCACGTACCGAGCTCTTTCATCCAGCCACCGAGCATCCCCACAAATGTCGCCATCACGTTCCCTCCGTTCAGTGCAGCCGCCACCGCCAAGTACGAGTCGTTGAAGTAAGGGAAGTAGGAGACGGAGGAGGCGGGCGGAGGAGAGTCTAGAGGTTTGAAGTCAGCTGGCATGGCAAAGGTCAGCTGAGCAGAGGTGCTGAGGTTAAGAACTGCAAAAAAACAGGAGAAAAAATGTGATCAAGGTGAAAGAATGAAGAGTTTACAGCATGGCAGGAAAGAGAGGGATGACACCTGAAGCATAATGTGCTCTTTTTCTGCTCACGAACAATGACGTCTTTGTACTTTTCTCATGATTTACTATTTAACTAATAAAGGATGCAACATGTCACATACAGCTGAATGGGATTATTCCATTCATTCCATTCCAAATGCATGCGCTGTCAAAGAGCCCTGCATTCGCTGCATCAAGTGAAGACATGACTGCACATTCTGTTTCACCTGCGTCTGTGTTCGCACTCATGCAGGAGTAGACAGAGCACTGGAAGTCTCCCAGGGCGGCAGCTACAGGTGTACCAGCAGGGATACCATGCCAGTTAGAGCACGTCTTCCCCGCAAAGCCCCCAGACGGCACACACTTCGGAAGCAGGCGCAAAGGAAAGTCGGCTTCCTTCAAGCTGGAGCATGCAAACACACACACACACACACACAGCGAAGAGGTTATGTAGGTTAGACTTAACACCTCAGGCACTATGTACACCTGGTATCAAAGAACAGATCAGTAAGATACAGTATGTAGAGAGTGAAATGATAAAGTGAGCTTACTCTATGATCAGACATTAAGGAAACATGCTATGTTGAAGTGCTGGCTTCTCTGACAACAATGCAGCAGCCAGTATGTCCTCCTTCTAACTTTAGATTCTGGTCCTGAATGGTCTGGATTTGTTTGGACCAGAGAAGGTAGGCGGTTTTAAGACACCCCCACACGGCCGTTTTGGACGCCCCTCGGTTTGTCAGATATGAGAGCAGTTATCAGGTCAAACCAACAGGTGTTGCAGCGATGGAAGCGGGCAAGAGAACTGGTTCAGATAGAAGTGATTGTACCCGACCTAAAAAGCCTCTGCATGTTTCTAATAAGCTCCACGAGCAGAAACGTGCTCAAACTAGGATCAATATTGGAGATGCTTTTGAAAAATGGAGAGAGGTTAGAACGCAGAAAGGTTTACAGACCGATGCAGAGCTGGATAAACACTGAAGCTTCAGTGTCCACCACATGGTGACCTGCGTGAGCATCCACTCTAGAGAGGAGGGGGGGAGACAGCTTTCTGTAATGTTTTGAATTTGGACTGCAGTACCCATTTTAAACACTAGGTGTCAGAGTTACATTCTGCTCTTTTAACTTCACTTATAAACCACAACACTTTCAGTAACATTAGGCTTCATAGAATGTTTTAATATTACTTACTCCTGCTAACTCGCTCTTTCATAAAAGCTTTCTCTCTCTCTCTGTTTCTCTCTCTCCTGTACGAGTCATGGCTCCACTTTTTCAGCTCTAATGTTTGAATGGGCTGATGAAGGTTGTTGAGACTTTTACACGTGATCAGATCACGCAGGACTCTTGTTAATACAGAGTGTAATCAGGCTGATATTGTACAGAACTGTACTTAGTGTTTAGTTGTTTCTTTTTAACACCATCATGCACAAACTTTAGAAAACTTTCATGCATTTAGTATTTGAACAGAAGTCAGACGTTGGTTGTTATTAAACAAACACATCACATACATGTTAGTGTTCCACTGGTTGGACGTGGTGTTGAAGAAGCCCCAGCTGGCTGCATTCTGAGGCGTCATCACACACCCGTCCAGACCACACAGCATGGACACCACATAGTCCTGGATGGTTCCTGCCACTGTGAAGTCCTCAAGGAACTCCGGCCTGCAGCAGAACCACACATATTTACGTAGTGAGTACAAATTCCAATCAAAGCTGAGGAAGAAGGCTCTACATGAAGGAACTTTAAAGGAAGAATGTGCGACATGTTACAAATAAATATATCATAAATCCAGTCTCTCCTGTGTAAATGTGTCTCTGAGTCATGACTGTCTACAATGAGTGAGAAGCTCGAGTCCCGCTGGCTGTGTTGTTGTCAGAGCCGTGTTTACATGGACGGGACGGCCGGCTCCTCCCCTTGTGTATAAAAGCTGTTTTAGTCAAAGACTAGAGAGAAGAAGAAGAACATACTCACTGATTATTTGGATGTCACGTAAGAGTTTTTAGATCACGGCCATTCTGTGTCAATTTACATGCAATGTGAAGCTACGAGCTAACTAAAGAGCGCTAACATTAGCATGCTTACACAACACTGCAGGCCATAGGTGATTGCAGCTCGAGCAAAGGACAATTTTGTCCTCCGCTTGCGCTAAATGGTGCTTAATTATGGTGCATTCTAATTCATAACTCCTTCGCGAGTGGAGAGGGGTTGGAGGTGTGTCGCTGGAGGAGAGCGGAGGCTTCAGAATAGCGGAGGTCTGGCCAAACAGAAGTTTGTTTTGGTTTCATGCTGGTGGTTAAGGGCGACATCTACTGGATCAAAAAGTCGCACATTCTCCCTTTAACAAGTGTGTGCTCACCTGTTCCTTGTGTACCAGAAGATTGTTGCACAGCCAAACCCTGAGGCTACGCTAAGATGAGAGTCTGGCTTTGGAAGAGAGGACAGGAAGTGACTGCTGCAGCGCCCGTCCTGCCAGGTGATCAGCGGACTGGTGTCTCTGGGTGTGAAGAAGTCCCTGTTTGACCAATCACAACCTGCAAGGAGGCAGAAGACAGGAAGCATTCAGCAAGATAAGTCATATTCACGTTAATGGTTTTAGTTTGGTTTGAAAACATAAGGATACCAGTTCTTTTTTTATGATGCCAAACTAAATTGATGTCCAGTTGTGGATGCAACCAGCAGAGGGCAACATGGTGATGCAACGTGCGTGAGCCCTGCAGAGCTTCTACTGAAAGAGGAGTGTAGTTTTCTGTCTCTTTTGTTTGTTGTTACTGTCTGTTCAAACAGTCAGAGCTGAACTGGGAGAAAAGGCGTTTCAGTTTACTTTAAACAAATAACAAACAGAGCTGAGACTTAACCAGCTGCTGTCATTGGAGGATTTTAAAAGGATGTTAAATGACTTGGAGGCGCACACATCTAACTCTAGATGCTCTGCCTGATATAAATATGGCTGCCTGTCTTGGCTAAAGATTCATATGATATCATTGTTGTCATGCTGGCATTAAAACTACACTTTATTTCCAGCGTTGAAAGAAGGAAAGTGAACCAAGAACTGAGAAGAACAATTGCAGCTAATTTTAAAGTCATGGTGACATGTGTGGCAGAATCTAAGAGAGATTACATGCATTATCAAACCCCTGCAGATGATCCAAATCCCAGCAGCACGTCTGGTCTGTGACCTCTCCAAAACAGTGCATGTCACTTTGCTGCTCATCTCCCTCCACTGGCTCCCATCACACAAACTGTTTGTGTGTCATTGCATTTCCTCTCAGCTTTAATAATAAGGTGTCTACGTGAATAAAGGAGCGAGGCTTCTCTGCTGCTGAAACAACTCGTGTCAAAAAGCCGTTATTGCCACACATTTAAAATGCCACACGGTGCGTTCAAGCAGACAGGTAAGAAGAGGAAGCTTTACCGCTCTTTGCTCTCCAGAATAAAACTCCGTGCATCTGTCCGGACAGCCCGATGCTGCTGACATGCTGAAGCTTGTCTCTGGACAGCAGGCCGACACATCTGTTCAGCGCGTCCACGATCCGGCCCGGGTCCTGCTCTTTGGCCTGCGTGAGTTGGAAACAATCACACCTCAGTCAGTGACACAGGTGGGTTCTGCAGGGTAGAGCTATGTGTTGCACGTGAACGCTCTCACCTTTATCCCGTTGTTGTCGCTGATATCGGACGTAGTCGGCAAAGTGTGACTCTCAGCCACCGACCTGGAATCAGTTTCTAACAGCACGACTTTCACTGATGTTGTTCCCACGTCTAAACCGAGGATGTAGGCAGACATGGCTGCTTCACGCACTGAGCGTTCAGCCACTGTCACCATGACAGGGCAAAGTCAACAATGCTGCGTTTACTTGCAGGAAGGGAATCGGAGATTAGAAAACTAGTTCCATGCGGGAACATTTAAAGAGGACATATTATCCCCTTTTCCAGCTTTTCAAACAGTCCCCTGTGGTCTAAATGAAACATCTGTGCTCTGCTTTGGTCCAACTATAACATGAATCAAGCACCAGAGGAGGTTTGTGACCCTGTAGAAACCAGCTCTCTCAGAACGCTCCGTTTTGGTGTGTGTGTCTCTTTAAATGCAATGAGTGCCCCCTGAGTTTTCCTGGTAGACATCACTCCTTCGCTAGCCAGAATAAAACCAGGTGAGAAATCTGGGTGTAGTGATGGACCTGAATTTAAAAAGCCTTATGTCCCAGCAGGACCTGGAACAGCTTGTCCATGTTTCTATCTTCAGTCAACTTAATTACCAGTAACAGTGTTGTTGCAGGTCCGCCTAAAACAACAGTCAATCGAAAGTTTCCAAAACATAATTATATTGTGTGCACAAGATAATTATATGTTGCGTACGATATAATAGCTTGTTCGCACAACATGAAACTTTTCATTTTTTGAGACTTCAGGGGCTCCGTATTCTCCAGCCACGGCTTCAGCTTTATTCAACATACACAGCTGGGCACAGCGAGCCAGATTACAGCAACAACAACTGCTTTATGGCAGCTACTGTAGCTCTCAAGGGACACAATAATCTAAAAGGTGGGTACCACTGGTAGACTCAGGGGGGCCCTCTTGGATGCTCCTCTGGTAGATAATAAAAAAAGATGAAGTGTCCTCGATGCCCTTCCAGTTGCAGAAATGTGGTAACGTGCCCCTTTTGTGCGCTGGTGCCCCACCGCATAGAGCAGGTGCCCTTCTTTTTAATTTGCCCCTGCCCCTCAAACATCCTGAGTCCGCCAGTGGTTGACTAGGCTACCTGTTACGAACACAGAACCGTCTGTTACATAAGTTTTGTTTTGATCCATTTCTGATGACGTGACAAAAAAAAGAGAACCTTTACTTTGCATCATTACCTTAAAGGCAGATTAGGGGAATTTCCTTATTATGGTATATATAATTTCATACTCTTAAATGTGATTTGAACGCACCACGCCGTCGCTTCCTGTTTGATGATGAGCTGTTCCCACAATGCACCGCGAGGGAGTGAGCATGGAATCCCGTTGCCTTGGAGTGTCATCTAAACGAGAATGAATGTTGCGCATTCTCAGTTGATATCTTTTTACAGACGATAAAATATAAAAATCTGCGAAGGTAATCCGACAGGTGATGAATCTGTAATCCCGCCGCGAGGAGTCAACGAGTCCCTGCGCGTGTTTCCGGTGAGAACCCGTTAGCTTCGGCTAGCTAGCAGTGCGTAAGCTAGCCTGTTAGCAGCGCTAGTGATGAAGATGTGGAAATAAATCAGTGTAATGTCAAGTTAAACTCACACAGGGTCCAACATTACTGTATTTTATTTAACAGTGAGGCTTAACTCAGTGGATATTTCCTGTTTTTTATTTAAAAAGTGGGTTTATGCCTTTAACCCTGTGTAAGGCTTTAAATGAAGTAATTAGCCTAGATGCTAACTTGTGGTGAGAAGCTAACGTCAGCTAAAATAAGCTTCGTCTTTTTGATCTTAATAAAACATTATTAATGTATATCAGCTGTTTTTTAAATCTTCTGTCTATCACAGTGAAAGGCCAAATAATATTATCCTGTTGATGGTGTTAAAAGGCTGTAATCATAAGTGTAATATTATACAGGTTAACATTTGTTATGAATACAATTATTAATAATACTGTTATTAAGTCCATTAAATACCATAAGTACACATTCACCATACTGTTACAACACAACTGTTATTACCCAGTTAACCCCCCCCCCCCCCCTCCATTTATTTATTCTACTTTTCCAACTCGATTCTTTTCTTCTGTCTTCCTGACCTCTCGTCGACCCCATCCTCTCCTCTGTCCATCTTTTAAAGCAAATGGTGAATCAAAAGTCATAATGATGATGATATTAGTAATAATCTGGTCTGAGGGTTGTTCAAGACAGATGAGAGGTTGGCAGTATGTGACCCTAATAGCTGGCCCCCTCTGCAGGGTCTGGGGGCGACTGAGGGCGCACTCGCACTAGGCTCGGTTGTCCCATACTGCGCTGAAGCATGATTGACCCCCCTCCCCATTCCCCCGCTGGCCTGCACTCACACTGCTCCAGGACTAACCGGGCCTGAACACGGTTACCTCTTGCACATACCTTGTAAGGGCGCGATCACACTGGCAATCCGTACCGTGCCTAAGCAAGTTTCACCCCTAAAGTCCAGTTCGTTTGACAAGTGTGATCGCGCCGTTCCGTGCTCAGGCACGGTATACTTCCTTGGCTTTGGCACACTTCGGAGAGGTGTGCTTCGGCACGGTACAGTTCACACACGAGTACAAGCACGCGGGTACACAACGCTGACAGCCTTCATTATTGAGAAATCCAGAGTTTTATGGCGTTATCTGACTAACATGACTCAAAATACGCCTCGAAGTAGCTGTCATGTTCTCCGTGTTCTCCAATGTGCGGACATGGACTCGACCGCGCGTCTCTTTTTTAAATTATTTTTAATTTACGGCTGTATCTGACTAAAATGACTCAAAATAAGACACAAAGTCAGTAAAGTAGCTGTCATGCTCTCTGTGTTGTTCTCTGATGTGCGGACTCGACTGCGCGTCCCTTCTTATTTTTTTCCCCTTGAGTCCGTCTGTTCGTAAACTGAGCACGCTTCATAATAACATAAAGTCATGCATGTGTTGTATTACAACGTTATGTACAAGAGGTAACCGTGCTTAGGCATGGTTAGTCCCAGAGCAGTGTGATCGCAGGCCGTGCCAGCCAGTGGGGAACTGGGGGGGCCAATCGTGCTTGAGCACGGCACGGTACGGATTGCCAGTGTGATCGCGCCCTAATACAACACATGCATGGCTTTACGTGATCATGAAGCGTGCTCAGTTTACAAGACAGGCAGACTCAAAAAAACATTTTTAAAAAGGGACCGGCGGTTGAGTCTCCGTCCACATCAGAGAACAGGACAGCTACTTTACTGACTTTGTGGCTTATTCTGAGTCATGAAACAGCAGCACTCAGGCATTTCTCCATAATGGGGGCTGGGATCGATTATACTTCATGTCCACGTTGTGTACCCGTGCCTTTGCTCGTGCATGAGCAGCTGTACCGTGCCCAAGCACACCTCTTCCAACTGTGTTACCCGGCACCGCCTGGAGGACCAAATCCTCCCTACACAGGGCGTGTGCACCAACCGCTAGGCCACCGGCGCCACAGTGTAGCATTTTTAAGCAGTGTTATGATGCGTTGTAATGGATCTATCAGGTCAATAATCAATGATGCCACATGATGAACACAAAATGAAAAAAACATAGCTGGCTTGATGTGTTTGTTTGTCTTTGTTTTAAGATGTATTTGTTTAACGACATGAATAACAATGACACTGTCTCACCCTCTGTATTAAATCAAATCAAATATTGCATCAGTTATAGCAGCAAATATCCCCGTCCACAGATTTGATAGAATTGTGTCTTTTCATGAAGCTTTTAAGGTTTATTTAAACTGCAAACACTCAGATGTGTCTGAATCTCTCCTGAAACAGCAGCCCCTTCCTGTGACAGCTGACCAGAGCCAAGATGGCGGGAGTTGTAGCCAAACGTGAGGGGCCGCAGTTCATCAGCGAAGTATCCGTGAGGGGCAACGCCGCTGTGCTGGACTACTGCCGCACCTCCGTATCCGCTCTGTCCGGAGCAACAGCCGGGATCTTGGGCCTGTCTGGACTGTACGGCTTCATATTTTATTTCCTCGCCTCGTTTCTCCTCTCTCTTCTGCTCATTCTGAAGGCCGGGCGGCGGTGGAGCAAGTGCTTTAAATCACGACGGCTGCTCTTCACAGGGGGCCTCGTCGGGGGTCTTTTCACCTACGTCCTGTTCTGGACTTTCCTTTACGGGATGGTGCATGTGTACTAAAACGATCCAACACAAATAACCTTGAATTAATCCCTTCTAATGCTTCGTAAACCGATGATGTTGTCTGCCCTGCTGTTTGTAGATAGATAGGCCTTTAGTGAGAAAGCTTGTGATTCTTTTCCATGATGATCTGTGACTGATGACATGAAGGTGTGTAAGTAATTAGATGATGCAGAATGACCTGTCCTCTGTTTCCTTCTGCCCCACACGTCACGGTGAACATGAACTTGTGTAACCTGTAACTCCTGCTCTGCGATCATTTACATGCATACCAGAGCCATAGTTTAGAGTGTAACATATATCAAAACAGATTAATCACATTTAATGTTCAATACTATGATTAAATTAAAACTTAACTGATTTCTGATCAATAAAAATACCTCTGAACAACTTGTTTGTCATCATTACTGATCGTTTGTCTTTAACTAGAGCTGTCAGCATTTACCAGTTAATCACCATTAATTAAGGTCTGAAGTTCAGGGAGCAATATTCAACTCTGACACCCAGTGTTTAAAATGTGTACTGCAGTCCAAAATCACAACCGGAGAGAGAGCTGTCCCCCCCCCCCTCCTCTCTAGAGTGGATGCTCACGCAGGTCACCATGTGGTGGACTCTGAAGCTTCAGTGTTTATCCAGCTCTGCATCGGTCTGTAAACCTTTCTGCGTTCTAACCTCTCTCCATTTTTCAAAAGCATCTCCAATATTGATCCTAGTTTGAGCACGTTTCTGCTCGTGGAGCTTATTAGAAACATGCAGAGGCTTTTTAGGTCGGGTACAATCACTTCTATCTGAACCAGTTCTCTTGCCCGCTTCCATCGCTGCAACACCTGTTGGTTTGACCTGATAACTGCTCTCATATCTGGCAAACCGAGGGGCGTCCAAAACGGCCGTGTGGGGGTGCCTGAAAACCGCCTACCTTCTCTGGTCCAAACAAATCCAGACCATTCAGGACCAGAATCTAAAGTTAGAAGGAGGACATACTGGCTGCTGCATTGTTGTCAGAGAAGCCAGCACTTCAACATAGCATGTTTCCTTAATGTCTGATCATAGAGTAAGCTCACTTTATCATTTCACTCACTACACATCTCACTGATTGGACCTTTAAGGCATTTTTATTAAAATCACGATTAATCTCGTGTTATTTTGTCCCTTCAGGCTCACCGTAGATAGTGGTCCTCAGTGTCTCCCTGTAGTCTCAGTGATGTAAAAGAAGGACACTGCTGCATCTTTGAATGTCTCATTTCACTTTAACAAACTCTCAGACAGCTCAGCTGACGAGTCCAAAGTCATATCCACCTTATGACATCACACATTGACCTTTGTTACCGTTCCTTTGAGCTGTTTGACCTCAGTTTGGGATCACTAACCACTTCCTGTTTCTGTGCTTAAGTTAATGTCCTCTACAGGAAGGGCCTTACTTTATTTCAAAATAAAAGCACACAGCAAGTAAAATACTCTCAGTTTAAGACAAGAATTCAAAATAAAATGCTAAATAATAATGTGATTAATCGTGACTAAATGGTAATCTTTTGACGGCACTATTCTTAACACAAGCATGCTGCACACATTTATCAACTATCAGCCTGAACTTCAGCTGGGAACTCACAGTTTACACATGACGACACGACACAGTCACAGCTGAAGTTAAACTTAAACCAATCGGCTGAAGCTTTCATTTTGTCAGTGCAATCAACAACCTGCCCAACATACAGCAGGAAACATCAGCAGTGTTTAAACTCAACACACGACACAGGTACAGGAAGCAGTTAAGACCGTCCACACTTCTCCTCACGTGTTGCCTCAAAGTGCAGATTTTAAAAACATCTCGTATTCATGCTCGCAGAATAAATCCTCTGGTGACACGCTGATTTGTTCGTGTTTATTTCACTCGATCTAAGCCCTCTGAAGTTTTAGATCCAAGATGATAATGAGCCATAATGAGAAGGGCAGCAATTACAGTCCAGTTTCCAAATGGAGTCATCATTTCTTTGCAGTGATTTGAAAAACTGTCGAGTTACAAAAGAGTCCTGCACGCCGTCTAACGTCCAGTAACTATCCTCTGTAACGCTTCAGGCTGTTGCAAACACAACAAATCAGTCGGAGTCTTTATGCAACTCTGGATGTGATCATTTTCAGATGTGTCATGATGAAAGGATGTGCAAAGTCGTCTTATGACTAATCAAATATGTAAACTAAAGCCCATAATATCTCACAGGATCTGGACACGCAGCTTCATGAGTCTGATCAACAGCCTGTAAAGCTCAAACCACAGATTCACGACACCGTTCATTCTTTGCATTTGTAAATCAGAATTCAGTATAAATTGGGCGATTTGCTTCGATACTTTTTTAATGTCTTTTTGTAGTTGCGCCGGCATTATCACACCATCATTTATGGACCAGTTGTAATCTCCCACGTCCCGCCTCTGGACCCCCACCCTGCCTTTGACATCCACCTTTTGAGTTCCTCTTTGCATCCCGGCCTCAGAGTCAAACATTAAACCTTTATCTTGGACCAACGTATCTTCAGTCAGAACAAGCATCACTGAAATAGTGGCTTGCAGACAAGTCGTGCAGGGACGCTCCTCTGCAGGTGATTGCTCTCGCTCTGCCTGCAGACTTAAGCTTCTGAAGAGAAAGTGATGTGATGCCTCGGCTCTGTTCCCTGCGGAGAGAGCATGGCAGAGTATCGCTGTCCTGTGTTGCGTGGAATGGTTGGACCCCGTGTGTCCACAGGCTGCTGGTTCTCAGCTGGAGAAATGTCCTCCGGATTTTTGACGGAGTTTTCCAAATCTTTCTCTGCAGCTGGTTTCCTGGATCTCCTTTCCCGGTGTCCCGTCTTCCCTTCCTTTGTTCTGGTCTTTTCCTTGCTGTTACACAAACAAAGAGAGAAAGGTGCTATTAAGTGTAAAATCAAAGTTTAGTGAAAAGCCACATCATAACAAGGAGTGTGGATACAGCGGGTCGTACTTGGAGTTGATGATTTCAAACTTCCTCTCGCGGTAGAAGGAGCTCGTGTTCATCATGTAGAGTAGAATCATATCGCACACAAAGGCTCCCTGATAGGACAGAAGAATCAAACATGTATGTGTTAGACGAGATCATCCGACGCCCTCCGAGGAAACTTGAATATGACTTTTTTCACGCTGAAGCAACAACACACAGAGACTGTAAATCCTGCAGACGTAATGAACCATGAAGGTAATACAGATGTGCAGCTTTGGATGTGATGAGCCCACAAACATGATCCCGCTTTCCTTCTACAAACGTGAACAAAAGGCCTCTTGTGATGAGGAACACTTGAATATGTATTTATAAGAGTCTGTAAAATAATACAAAGCTAAACATGTCTCTGTGTTGGAGCCAACATGTGGAACTTACATGTTATTTTAATTTCTGCCTGAGACTTAGCTAAACTGTGATGAGTGTAATCCCAGCACTGAACACTAGGTGGAGCCTTGGTGTGTGATGGGGATAGATCCATGACTCCAGGGCCCGGCAGTTCAAAAGTTGATTTATACAGCGGACATCACAAAGTGCTTCACAATAAAATATATTAATAAAAATGAATTAAATACCCGATGATTGAAAATGATTGGCACGAGGTTCACTTCAATTGATGTCAGTGAATCCAGGACAGAGTCTGAGTTCCACTTTACCCTACTGTAGTTCTGAAGAAGTCAAGACCACACTAACCGAGACCAAGACATCCCCAAGACCAGAGTGCTCCGAGACCGAGTCAAGACCAAGACCATAAATATCTTTGATAATCATCATCTTGTGTGCTGCGGGCGTGTCACTCACTATCAAACTACAAATGAATTGAAATTATTTCTTCTTTTAGAAAGAGGAGTTTTCCTTCTAATCACTGTGATGAGGTGGATAAATAGCCGATCAGTGGTGGTCTGGACCGGTCTTGATTTAAAATCCGTAGTCCGCCCAGTCTGAGACCGGGTAAAAATGCTTTCGATTCCCAGACGAGGCCGAGACCTTTAAAAAGGGGTCTTGCTGGTCTCAAGGCCACTTTGAGTGAACTCGATTACGACAACACAAACCAACTGAACATTTTCCAGACAAAAGAAAACGATAGATTGAATTTTCTTCTGTAAATAAAAGTCTTAAAGTTAAGTGTCATTCAGCCTCTCGTCCGTCAGAGCCCGGGAGGTGACATCCATATGGTTTACATTTTCTAAAACACATGCGCACTTTGGAATTGGTGAACAGAGTCCGTGATTTAGTCATTTGCACGTTAATTTTATTCATATTTTGTGCATTTTGTTTTATAAATTGCACGTGCCTTTTAGCAACTTGTTTAAAGATTAATAAATCTGGTTTATTACGTTTGTTATTACACTGAGGTCCTCCTCAAACCACTCCATGCTAGACCCTCTCTCAATGCAAGACCCTCTCCCCCTTCTAGACCCTCTCTCAATGCAAGACCCTCTCCCCCTGCTAGACCCTCTCCCCCTGCTAGACCCTGTCCCCCTGCTAGACCCTCTCCCTACAAACTTCCATTGTTTGTTGGCTGGCGTGGAGGCGCCGCCACATTGAGTAATGGACTTGAGCTTATATAGCACTTTTACACTGCAGGTCAAACCTACACACTCACACACTGATGGTAGAGGTCGCTACAGTATGTAGTAAGACCATCATACGCACTCATACGCCGCAGACAAATCTGGTGTCTTGCCCAAGGACACATCGGACATGTTGCTGCAGCAGCTGGAGATCGAACCCCCAACTTTCCGGTTGAGAAACGAAGACTCTACCACTGAGCCACAGCCGCCCCCCAAAGTGTCCCCCCCCTGAGTGTGGCGTGGACATGAAACCATGGTAACACAAAGCTCCTGTTACTGTGAGAGTGGGAGGGGTTCCTCCCAAAGCTTGTCGCTGTACGTCAAACAGATTCCACGCCGGGAGTGTGCCGGGACCGGTTTGAGAAAGGCCCCGTAACACCTCAATCACCGACACATGAACGTAATATTTAAGAAGAAAATACTCACTATACCCAGCAGAGCGACACCCGACCCGATGGCGATGAATGTGGGAATAATATTGAATCTTCCAGCCTGCAATAAAAATGAAACATTCATGAACGTCTCATTTCTAAATCAGGAACTTCCATTAGAAAGAAAAAGCTTGTAGCACCAGCATACCTTCCCATTGATCATGATATCAAAGCGGATCCCGTACACTTTATATAAATCACGATAGCTTTCCCCACTCTGATCCTTGTAGTACCTGGCATACCTGCAGGGGGATCAAAATAAAGCAGCTGAGACTCAGACAGAGAACAAAGTCTCCTGTTCAATATCTCAGAGCACGAACCTGAAGTTGTACCCTGATGTGACTGAGTTGTTCAGATTCATGTCCAAACGAGTGAAGCTGTACTCTGGATTACAATGAGAGGAGTCTTTATCCAGGTCACAGTCCCACTGAATGAGGACCCCAACAGAGCCCCCCTGACGGACCACAGCAGACAGTATGTGTCAGTGCTCACACGTATTATCCGTATTCTTGTCCATAACCGTCTTAAATAGTTTTATAAGCCAAGAAGTGAAATGGATTCTTCACGCAGTCTGATCTGACACATCACAACACTCGGTACCTTAGCAGCCATGTCCTGGAAGTCGTTTCCGGTCCAGCCGACCAGCTCTCCGAGGCGGAAGATGGGGCAGTAAGGATCATGTTCTCTGTCGTAGGAGCATCTTTTCAGGTAGCTGTCATTACACGTTTCAAGGACGTTGGACCTGAGAGTCAAAACAGCAAACATGATTAAATAAAGGTCAAATATTCTGCAAAATCCACTTCACCATGTTCCTCTAACACTAATACGTGTCTCTAGTCTGTCTACAAACCCCCCAATGATGAGAAAAGTCCATCCTCTCCGTCTTTTGCCTGCTCCACTTTTCAGAAAATGTGTGCTCAAACAGGCCGTTTGGAGATTTTCCCTTCATGACATCACAAAGGGCAGTAACCCCTCCCCCAGGTGGGTGACACTCCCACAGCTAGGTGTTTGTTCTACCCTCTGAGTCTGCCTTCTGTGACGACCCTGTGACATGGTCACTGGTCTTTGGCTGGCTGCTGTTTGTCTGTCTGTGTGTTTGTTGCAGGAGGTGTGTCCTGGCTGTGCTCATCAGCAGGATCAGATGCACCTGGTTCACCCCGGCCTACAAAGATCCATTACTTCTCTCATTTAGTCTCTCTCTGATCTCTCAACAGGACCGATGCTTGCACATTCTTTAGTTCTTTTTGTTAGTACACTTCAACACCTCACACCACATAATGCTTTCACACACCCACACTTTCACTACTGATGATACAGATTATCACACCTCATAACTCCGGTTATTCGTTAATTTAACTCGTTTTGTAATAAATTATTGGTTTTCGTTGCTAAATTCTGACTCCTCTCGTCTTTTTGTCATTGCCCACAAGCTGGGTTATGAAACTTCTCACCGTAAACAATAGGGCATGGAGCGAGAAAGCCCGAGCCACCCAAGCCCTTCCAGAGAGGGGCGTGGTCAGACACAGCTCATTTACATTTAAAGCTACAGACACAGAAACAGCCTGTTCTGAGCAGGGCTGAAATAGAGGGGTTTATAGGCATGATCAAATACAGGATCAGAGTGGATTTAGAACAAGAAACTTCACACACATGTTTTGAGGAGCTCTGAGACTTATTTACACTGAAGAGGAGGAGGATATGTGACCTTTAAACTTCTAATATCGGCTGCACTTTTTTTGGGGGGTTAGTTGCCTTTATTTAGAGATAGGACAGTGGATAGAGTCGGAAATATGGGGGAAAGAGAGAGAGAGTGGGGAATGACATGCAGGAAAGGAGCCTCAGGTCTGGGATGCCTGCTTGGAGAACAGGAGCCTCCATACATTAGGCGTGGCACTAACCACTAGTCGACCGGCACCCCTCGGCCGGACTTTTTGCTCAATCTTTTGCTTTTACAAAGTTCTATGAAGTCCACCTGAGGCTGGCTTATAAAGATCCTGATGTCTCATGTTTACAGCCTCGAACCAACAATGATTCTGGTCTGATTAGTTCATATCTTTATCAGCACACACTGTACAGGGGGGATTTATTTTTAACTCACCCATTTAGCTTTATGGAGGGTACCAGTCATGCATAATTAGGGGCGTGGCCGATCTGACTGTGACGGTTTGTCAGGACTCTTAAAACCCGCCTCAGCTCCAGCTCTCAGCCTGTCGTTAGGTTGACTGAAAGTTAGGCTGAGACAGCATTTCCAGCATGGAGACCGCTTTCGAGGGGACTCTGCAGGAACCAATGGGTGACGTCACTCAGGCTTCATCCACTCTTAGATAAATAACGAGGTTTTTTTTAGCAGCAAATCAAGCAAAGCTGCTCTATCGGCTTCACAGACGGACAGTGAGGAGAATATGGGATCTTTAAGTTTACTGGGTTTCACTTCTGCTCACTAACGTACACACTCTCTTTAACAGTCACATGTACAGTACGTGTACGTCATTCAACACTGCTATGCCCTTTGGCTCTGAGCACAGTGTAACTGGATGCGTACCAACCATTAGGAGGGATTTGTAGAACAGGCAGATTCTCATTAAACAAAACCACATCCAGATGAGTGTAGAACATAAAGGGATATAAGAGAGAGGGCTGTGTAACTGGAGTAAGATCCTGACTGATGAATTAACAGAGGCTCGATGCATCTCTCTGCTTTCCTGCAGCACTTGAACACTCAGCAGCAGAGAGGGCAGCAGCACCACTCTGTGGGCTACCCCCATCTGATCTGACACCTGTCCAGGCCACGGCCTGCTGTCAAGGACGTCTCAGATGACTGTTTCACTGTCTCACTCAGTGCAATGCACCGGCCGGTATAAATAGAGGCTCTCTGCACCCTAAAGTTATTTCGAGCAGCCATCGGGGCATGTATATCCCTCAGCACACTCTGCGGTGGGCTCTCTCACGATGCCTTGAAACCATAAGAGCGAGAGCGGTCTGCTCCACTTACAGACACTTACTTTGAGAATTCGAACTTTGGAAACCTGATGAAGTTCTTGATGTAGATGGTGAAGTTCTCCGCCGCACTTAGTAAGGGCTCTCTGTGAAGATGGAAAGAGACAGGCAGCCATGTGAAGAACAAAAAAACAACAAGACAAGTGGAGCTGACAGGCTGCATTAGTAATAAATAGAACCTGTGAAATATCTCCGTCCCTGTGGGGGATCAGAGTGAGTGTCAGTGTAGTGGCACAAAATGGCAAATATCCAGAGTTCTTAAAGAGAGGAGAGAAGAGGGGGTCTCACCTGGGTCTGCTGCCGTATTCGACAGGACACCAGGCGTGGATCTCACAGGTCCCAGTGCTGTTCAGACACACGCCGGTCTTGATTCCTGATGGACAGAGAGTAAAGACTTGACTCTTTGTAAACCATTAAAGTTCCCATGAAAAAGCACAGTGCTGTTTGAATGCACATATTGAAATGTTTCAAGCTAAGGAAACATTTCTCAGATTAATTATAGTGATTATTTAACGTCCGAAGGTCCAAATCAAACTTTTAGTCACTTGCATCGGTGCATGGAAAGGTCCAGACACGTCCAAAATGAAATCACTTTGGGTGACGTTCGCGTTGATTGTTAATGAATGAAGCAGACCAGTGGCGGCACCAGAGATTTTTTTTTTTGCTGGTGCTATGGGGTTGCTCAACTTTTCAGCGAGGGTGCTCTGAGATTTAAGGTTCCCCACGCCAGTTTACAGTTTAATTTCTACTGCAACGCTCACGAGGCCACGACACATGTGCATGTGCACATATAGGTACCCGCTCCGCAACATTCTGTGGTAAACACAAGGCTAGATATTCAGCTCATGGGATATCAGCGTCATCATCACCTTG
>CM036546.1:1651437-1791437 GCA_020745685.1 Tautogolabrus adspersus | reverse complement strand
CTGTGTCGTCCTGTGCACTTTGAACAAATTAACTATTAACTAAGGAAACTAAAAACTACGACTATGCTGAGCCGTTTAAGTCCTGACAGCTTCTGACTCTGAGGGCACACGAGACAAGCAGCATCTGAAACATCATTAATTACATGTTTAACAATGTGAATGTAAGTTACAAGCTTTCTGTCATATAAAGTCTGAACGTTTTTGGGCACAGCTGAGGTTAAAATGTCAGCTTGGAGCCCAAAGCCATACAGTAGGAGACAAACTTTACGCCACAAGAGAGGCTCAAAATGTGCAAAGTTTGCAATGACAGTAGGAAACCTCCCTGAGGGGGCCCTGTCTGTAAGTGCTCCCCTCGCTGCTGAAGAGGAATGACCTGCCTGGGAGTGAAAAACGAAAGCAGGACAGTGATGAGCGGAGCAGATAATGACAATTAAAAATAAAAGTAAATGACTGAATGCCGCTCGTTGAGCTTTAACTCTTTAAACATATCATTTCACTTTATTAGAATGTTCACACTAAAATATCTAATAGTTGTAACGGGACGTGTCTTTTTGCGGAGGCCTCCATGACAGGCACGACATGTTTATTGTTGCCGTGGAAACACCGGATGTTACGTCAAAGCCCGCTGCATAAGGAGGCGTGAGCTGCTACTGAAAGCTGCCGTTCTGTTGCTGTATGTGCTGCTGTGATAAAAACCTCATGTAGATTACACTCAGATACATTAGCTCGTCTGTAAACATATTCTCTTCACCCGGTCGTCTTCACTACAGTCAACTCGGAGGTCGTTTTCATCTGTGCCAGCCTCGATGTCATCTTTTGTTATTGTTTAGATTTAGAGCCCCCTGGTGGCTGAATTTACATACTGTGCCTTTAACAACATAACCTCTGTAAGCATTACATTAAAGCGCTTGTTCATTGACCTTTTTTTCTCATTAAGATTTATTTTGGGGCTTTTTACCTTTTAGAGAGAAAGTGGGGAAAGGAGCTGCAGGTCAGACTTGAACCTGCCCGCTTGAAGGACTATAACCACTTCCTTTTTCTGTGGGCAAATTAATGTCTTAAAGGGGACGTATTATGAAAGATCCACTTGTAGTGTTTTTGATCATATATTTGGTAACCTGAGTGTCTACCGACCCACAAAATGTGAAATAAATCCATCCAGTCCTTTGTTTGTGGTCTGCATAAGTCTTACAACACACAGAAAAATGCTCCGTTTCAAATTTGCTCTCCTTGTGATGTCACAGTGGGATTCTGGTAAATAAACACCCTCCCCTCCCCTGGTATCTCCCCCAATTGACTCCACCCCCAGCCTAGAGCAGAACTTTTACGCAGGTCCGCCATTTTTATTCTCGCTAGCAAAGGAGTGATGTCTACCGGGAAAACTCAGGGGGGGCTCATTGCATTTAAAGAGACACACACACCAAAACGGAGCGTTCTGAGAGAGCTGGTTTCTACAGGGTCACAAACCTCCTCTGGTGCTTGATTCATGTTATATTTTGACCAAAGCTGGAAAAGGGGTATAATATGTCCTCTTTAACCTTCCATCTACCAAAAGGCCCTGACTTATTTCAAAATAAAAGCAGGGTTTAATTCAAACAGCAAGTACTCTCAGCTAAAAACCGAATAAAAGTTCAAAATAAAAGCCTGAAAATGTGTATTTTTAAATGTGAATAATGGAACTTCAAACGTAATTAAATATTGAAATTTAGAGATTAATCGCGATTAAACATTTGAATAGTTTGACAGCCCTTATTCTTACATAACCACCGGCTCGTTTCAGATAGAAAATGATCACCAGATCAGCTGTGCAAAGCTGCTGCTTTATATGACCTCTGGACCTTCACTCTCCCCACAGAGTGTACACTGAAGTAAAGGCTTTATAGATCCTGACGATGGAGAGCTGGTAAGACAGCGCCCTCTTGTGGATAAAAGGAACATTACATTCCTTATAGCCAGATGAGTAACTGATTTAACATAATCCAGGATTCAGAGTCCAGAGCTCACAGGGTTTTGGATGATCGTTCACTGAGGTTTCTCTGTTGGCAGGATGTCATCACTAAGAGTTGATGCTACGACACTTTGGATTAGATCTGTTAATATGGAGATCTAATTGAGCTCCTGGTTTAACTGAGGCCACTAATCCGGTTAACTTCACAAACCGACCTCCAGGACCAACTCAAAGGGAAGCTTGCAGTCTTCTCTTGAGAGAAATGAAGCAACCATGAATTATGTTGTAACATCTGTGACAATGAGGACTCTGAGGCCTTCATGTTCCCTCTTAGAATGTCTATAGACTGATCGACAGGCATGATATCGTTGTCTAAATTGGGGTAACCTTAAGAAAGTGTGGACCCAATTGTGACAACCGTGCCACCAGGTCGCTTGGAGTCGGGGGTCCTGGCTGGAGGCTCATCAGCAGGGTCAGCTCTGTCTACAAGGATCTGCTGGTTTCCCTCAAACACTCTCCGACACTCTGACTCTCTAGTTGTGGCTCTGGCCTGCTGGTTTGGTTTAGAGAATCCCTCGCTTGAAAAAGACACACATTAACACACACACACTGCTACTGAGGACACATTGTTTGTTTTTGTTTTTACAAATAAATCTGTTTAAAATCGCCAGCTCGTCTCGCCTCCCTTCTTTGTTGTTATCTAAGAGAAGAGCTGTGACACAATCAATCAGCTCTTCTCAACGATGAACCTCAACACGATCTGAACCATGACACAGAAAGCAGACATGTTTGACGACACACTCAAGAAGTTATTCAGTCAATTCATCTGGACCGACAGGAAAGCTGGACTCCACATCACGCCATAATATCTGCCTTCTGAGGGAGGGGGGCTTCAAATCTTGGATGGTACTACAAACATGGCCGCCCAGCTAACTTCAGCATCACATACACCCCCCGTCTACATGGAGCAAAGGTCCATTTTAGAGATACCTTTAATAGTTCATCTGTTCTCTCCAGATATTAAAACAGTGAAATAAACGTAACATATCCCTCTAATAGAACATACAGTGACAGTTTGGGATGTTGGACACAGACATGTAGGCGATCACCTGCATTGTCTCAATTTACTCCTATTTGTGGTAACAACGAGCCGTTTACATCGAGCAGACAGGACGGAGGATGAATGAGTCAAATTTAAGATATTATAACAATGTGTTCATGATCTTAACGTGAATGCAACAAAAAACAGGAAACACACAGTATAACTTAGTCTGTCATCTTTTATTTCTTTAGGTTGTCATGTAATTCAGGTGAAAACATGGTATCAACTATTGACCTCCCCTCAGACGCAGGACAAGATGGAGGGTGGACTCCTTCTGGATGTTGTAGTCGGAGAGGGTGCGGCCATCTTCCAGCTGTTTGCCAGCAAAGATCAGCCTCTGCTGGTCTGGGGGAATGCCCTCCTTGTCCTGGATCTTGGCCTTCACGTTCTCAATGGTGTCGCTTGGCTCCACCTCAAGGGTGATTGTTTTGCCCGTGAGGGTCTTGACGAAGATCTGCATACCTCCCCTCAGACGCAGGACAAGGTGGAGGGTGGACTCCTTCTGGATGTTGTAGTCGGAGAGGGTGCGGCCATCTTCCAGCTGCTTGCCAGCAAAGATCAGCCTCTGCTGGTCTGGGGGGATGCCCTCCTTGTCCTGGATCTTGGCCTTCACGTTCTCAATGGTGTCGCTTGGCTCCACCTCCAGGGTGATGGTCTTACCAGTGAGGGTCTTCACAAAGATCTGCATGCCGCCCCTCAGACGCAGGACAAGATGGAGGGTGGACTCCTTCTGGATGTTGTAGTCGGACAGGGTGCGGCCATCTTCCAGCTGCTTGCCAGCAAAGATCAGCCTCTGCTGGTCTGGGGGGATGCCCTCCTTGTCCTGGATCTTGGCCTTCACATTCTCAATAGTGTCGCTTGGCTCCACCTCAAGGGTGATGGTCTTACCAGTGAGGGTCTTCACAAAGATCTGCATGTTTGAACCTGTGAAAATGATCATATTATTATCAAGTTACTAATGCCCTTTAATGGTATAGGGTGAAAAAGAGAACAGAACCACCTGTGCTACAGGTGAAGACATTATACATTGGTACAAATGATCATCAGGTAAATTACCAGGTCCAGGCACTCAGGATGGTTTGAAACATATTAAACTACTTTCATTCACAGGGATATAAACATTTAAAACCCCCCATAAATACAAAATAAATTCATGTCATTGGTCTTTTTTTTACGGTTCACTTATACGTGGGCTGTGTGTTAAAAATACGTTCATATTATGTGTGTAAAAGTCATTTCGGTAAAATGACTTGTAGTCTTGGACAAACTGCCAGGGAGCCGGTGATTCGAGCACCGCCGCCATTTTAAAAATATGCTATTGTTTTTTGTGCCTTCGTTGTCGTTGTTTACGAGCGGTCAACCGGCCTCCGAAAAACCGGGAAAAAAGCCGTAAATTGGTGAAACAACTTAAAGCAGACAACAGTGTCGTTAATAACATCGACATTTTCATCATTGTGTTGAGTTTTAACGCAGAAAGTACTTACAAATTGTTCCACTATCTTGACCTACTTTCCCCCGGAGATGTGTCTCTCTCTGACTGTACGGTTGCCAGGGCGACGGGATGATTTTATACCGGATACACGTCATCAAATGGTGTTCCTCCGCAATTGAAAATAGTTCCTATTAAAGAAGCGATCTTTTCACTTATTCCACATGTAATGATAAAAAACTGTTTGCTATTGTCAACCTATTTATTTTATTGTCAATATTAATTATTCTCGAGGCCAAAGTTCAGTTTTTACTCCCTCTTTTTAAGCTTTTTCTAACTGATTTAAAATGCCATTTTGAGTCTCTTGTATTAGTTACAAACAAAAACATTAATGTCAATGATTTCAATTTATCCAGACCTTTTGTTCTAAATGAGTCCGTCACTTAAATTATTTTAAGGGGGATTATTAAGGTTTAGGGGTTTCTTTGTAATTCGTGTCCTTCTGTAAACTTCCACTCTTTGTACATTTTCACATGTCAACAAAGTTTAATCAGAAAAAGACAAACACAAGAGGAAGACAATAGTTCTTATATCTGTACTGTACAGACTCAACTGAAGAACATTTTGTCTTTAATTTTATTTTATCTAGTTAGTTTTGTAAACACACAATACTAGGGAGCCCTCAAGTCCGAAAAAATTAAACTAAAATATCTTGCGCACAATAATATATTGTACGCACAAGTGAGATGATAACTTGTCCGATAATAAAATATCTTGAGCACACATTATAATTATCTTATGCCCTAAGCCAGAAAGGGGCCCCAAGGGCTGAAAAAACCTTACTTTAAATCTGCAGAGGCTCAAAATGTGCAAAGTTTGTAATGACAGTAAGAAACCTCCCTAAAGGGCCCCCCTTAGTTTGTTAAAGAAAGTCACCGAAGGAAAACAAGAGGAGTAATCTGTAACTGTAATAAACACGGTCTCTGCCCACCCCAGTTTGTAAAGTATTCATTTCCTGTGTCAGAATACTTATAACATGGGGTGCTGGTGGTGCAGTAGTCAGTGCTCGCGCGCCCCATGTACAGAGGCTGTGGTCCTGCAGGCAGGTGGACCGGGTTCGGGTCAGACTTGTGGCTCCTTTCCCGCGTGTCATTCCCCACTCTCTCTCTCTCTCTCTCTGATTTCCAACTATGTCTACTGTCCTCTCTCTCAAGAGGAGGGACAGAAGGCCCAAAGATAAATCTTTCACACAAAATACTTATAACATAATGGTGATAAACGCTGCTCGGAGGGGCCCTGTGAATTTCTATGACTATAGGGGCCCCAGAAGACTCTGATCTCCACTGACCATAACACAAGTTAATCATGTGCTGGTAACAGCTGCTTCTTTACGCTCTTCTTGAGAGTTCAAAAGTAATGTGACATTTTTATGCAGCTCGTTACCTATCTGTGGTCATTGAAGCCTTCGTTTATCCCGTAGTGAGATGTTCTTTCCTTATTAGGGAGGATGCATGTAACCAAGAAAGGACCTGAAACTGAACCGTTGGGAGCAAAACAACAAAGTGAGGATTTCCCCGAATCAGAGGTCATCAAGTTACACTTCCTGTATCCCATCTTTGAAGATTAGTAAACAGCCCAGCCTTGTCTCCTCTGTAACATGTTATGTCTGGGTATTCAACACTAGATGGCGCCACATACCCATTCATATAAACTCCATACCTCTCCACTGGTCTGCAGACCTAAGCTTCTGGCTGTGCAGGAGTTTTAAACCACTTTAATAATACCCTGATAAGAGTTTGAATTACTCCAACTTTCATATTCAAAGAGTACAAATTGATGTACAGTTACCATAGTTACTATATTTGTGGCTTTTATATACCTGGCAGAAGTGCTAGATATACAAACTAAATAAGTAATATGGATGTTTATAATCAGAATTAGCATTTTAAACTTCTCACACTGACATAACAGCTGCTGTTGGTCTACCCAGATTAAAAGACGATGAGCGTGTACTTTCCTACTTCTTTGTAAAGCTCTTGTGGTTATGCACTTCATGAGTTTCTATTGTTTGCGTATGCTTCTTTTTCTACGGTTTATAAACTTCTCAGTCAAAATTGGACCAAGGACATGTTTGCTTTTTTAAATGTGAGAGATCATAGCAACTTGGTACAGCTTTAAAAGATTGTGTAAGTATTTATTTTGTCAAGGAGATTTCTAAATTCATGAAATGATGTTTCGGTACTTTAGTAATCTAATCTGCCCCTCTGACAAAGCTCTACTTTATGTGATGAAAGATACCCCACCATTATTCAGAACACTACCTCTAAAGTTAATTATTTTACTGACAACCATATTTAACAGTATTTTCTGTTGATAAAAGGTGCTAAACAATTAAGAAACAAAACGAGGAAGTTCAGTTTAAACTTTTATTAAGTGATGTGCATTAAACATTTGGTCATGTCGTTTTTCACTTGTAACATTTTCATAACAAGACAGCTAGAACATGTCATACATAGCCCGTAAACTTTGAGGAAATAAGGTTAATAACATGGAATCATTTGAATGGCTTTACTGCCCTCCCCTCAGACGCAGGACAAGATGGAGGGTGGACTCCTTCTGGATGTTGTAGTCGGAGAGGGTGCGGCCATCTTCCAGCTGTTTGCCAGCAAAGATCAGCCTCTGCTGGTCTGGGGGAATGCCCTCCTTGTCCTGGATCTTGGCCTTCACGTTCTCAATGGTGTCGCTTGGCTCCACCTCCAGGGTGATTGTTTTGCCCGTGAGGGTCTTGACGAAGATCTGCATGCCTCCCCTCAGACGCAGGACAAGGTGGAGGGTGGACTCCTTCTGGATGTTGTAGTCGGAGAGGGTGCGGCCATCTTCCAGCTGC
The DNA here is from genome assembly GCA_020745685.1 of Tautogolabrus adspersus. Lineage (NCBI taxonomy): Eukaryota > Metazoa > Chordata > Actinopteri > Labriformes > Labridae > Tautogolabrus > Tautogolabrus adspersus. The sequence continues at coordinate 1,784,071 of CM036546.1, read as the reverse complement.
TTGCCAGCAAAGATCAGCCTCTGCTGGTCTGGGGGGATGCCCTCCTTGTCCTGGATTTTTGCCTTGACATTCTCAATGGTGTCGCTTGGCTCCACCTCCAGGGTGATGGTCTTACCAGTGAGAGTCTTCACAAAGATCTGCATGCCTCCCCTCAGACGCAGGACAAGGTGGAGGGTTGACTCCTTCTGGATGTTGTAGTCGGAGAGGGTGCGGCCATCTTCCAGCTGCTTGCCAGCAAAGATCAGCCTCTGCTGGTCTGGGGGGATGCCCTCCTTGTCCTGGATCTTGGCCTTCACGTTCTCAATGGTGTCACTTGGCTCCACCTCCAGGGTGATGGTCTTACCAGTGAGGGTCTTAACGAAAATCTGCATACCTCCCCTCAGACGCAGGACAAGATGGAGGGTGGACTCCTTCTGGATGTTGTAGTCGGAGAGGGTGCGACCATCTTCCAGCTGCTTTCCTGCAAAGATCAGCCTCTGCTGGTCTGGGGGGATGCCCTCCTTGTCCTGTATCTTGGCCTTGACATTCTCAATGGTGTCGCTTGGCTCCACCTCAAGGGTGATGGTCTTACCAGTGAGGGTCTTCACAAAGATCTGCATGCCTCCCCTCAGACGCAGGACAAGATGGAGGGTGGACTCCTTCTGGATGTTGTAGTCGGACAGGGTGCGGCCATCTTCCAGCTGCTTGCCAGCAAAGATCAGCCTCTGCTGGTCTGGGGGAATTCCCTCCTTGTCCTGGATCTTGGCCTTCACATTCTCAATGGTGTCGCTTGGCTCCACCTCCAGGGTGATTGTTTTACCCGTGAGGGTCTTGACAAAGATCTGCATGCCTCCCCTCAGACGCAGGACAAGGTGGAGGGTTGATTCTTTCTGGATGTTGTAGTCGGACAGGGTGCGGCCATCTTCTAGCTGTTTGCCGGCAAAGATCAGCCTCTGCTGATCTGGAGGAATTCCCTCCTTGTCCTGGATCTTGGCTTTGACATTCTCGATGGTGTCGCTTGGCTCCACCTCCAAGGTGATTGTTTTGCCAGTGAGGGTCTTGACGAAGATCTGCATACCTCCCCTCAGACGCAGGACAAGGTGGAGGGTTGACTCCTTCTGGATGTTGTAGTCGGAGAGGGTGCGGCCATCTTCCAGCTGCTTGCCAGCAAAGATCAGCCTCTGCTGGTCTGGGGGAATGCCTTCCTTGTCCTGGATTTTTGCCTTGACATTCTCGATGGTGTCGCTTGGCTCCACCTCAAGGGTGATTGTTTTGCCAGTGAGGGTCTTCACGAAGATCTGCATACCTCCCCTCAGACGCAGGACAAGGTGGAGGGTTGACTCCTTCTGGATGTTGTAGTCGGAGAGGGTGCGGCCATCTTCCAGCTGCTTGCCAGCAAAGATCAGCCTCTGCTGATCTGGGGGAATGCCTTCCTTGTCCTGGATTTTTGCCTTGACATTCTCGATGGTGTCACTTGGCTCCACCTCAAGGGTGATGGTCTTGCCAGTGAGGGTCTTCACAAAGATCTGCATTGTTTTCGTCACCTATGTAGATTAAAAGTACACCAAATTAGAAATTACTTACAGCTGGTTAAAGTAAAGCATTTTAATATAGTTAAGGTTAGAATAATTAACTCTGTTAATTAAATTGTATCAATTATTAAAGGTGCACTATGGAGTTTTGGTTGAGAAATGTGATAGAGGTATTTACAGAGTCTGTGGTATATGTTCATAACTCTATACACAAACTGTCCTCAGAGGTAAATTTTGTCCCTGGAAAAGTTTGAAGATAAATTGCTAAAGTTTGTGTATTCAGTTCAGAAAATATAGCATAGAATTGTTTCACTTTAACATTCAACTTTCACTACATAGTGCACCTTTAAGGTTCTTTCCAGCTAAACAGAGTCAATTCATTTTAAGTACATGTTTTAAGAGATGGTTTGTGTTATTAAATTTGAATTTAACATTACATTAAAGCTCAAATAAACACAAGACCGCTTGTTCACAAATGTGGAGCGAGCGCCATTTTGAGATCATATTGACCTTCTTTTTGTTCAGATGACGTCATCAGTTAATGGACGGCACTCGAAATGTCGAGTCATTTGCTATCGCTAACATTAGCTTAACGCTGCCGCTGACGTCGCTGACAAAAGCTCGACGTTTACCGTCGAAAACACCGTGTACAACGCTCGAAATCAACAGGGCTTACGTTTTCACCCACTTTTAATGACAATTGGAGAATATTTGCCGAGTTAACGGTTTTTCCTGACCGTCTGAAGCTAAGCCTGAGGCTTCTGGGCATCGAAAAAGCTGTGAAACTTAAAATTTAAACCTATCACCGATAATAATAACCACATAATTTACGAATAGAAAATAATAGTACTTACTGTCGGTAGACGCAGTAAATATCGAGTTTGTTGCTTGCGTTGTTGTGTGTCCTCTTCATTCGCTGGAGAGTAAGTAATACTGCAGCAGAGACAAAACACTCTATTTATACTGGCTTCTGCACACGTCATCCCTCAATATCCGTCCGCATTTGAAAGTAGTTCCTACAGATCCGAAGCGTACTTCTTCTCCTACATAAAGTTTATTCACAATCTATTAGATATCAGGGCATATATATATTTACCCGTCACGTCATTTTTATCACATAAAATCATAGACTTAATATGACATTTCGACATATCTTACGCGGCGGAGTAATACCGCACTAGAATCGGGCTCGAGAATCTTCTAGAACCATGGTAGCAACAAGAACCTTCCTCCAGCTTCTGATTGGGTGAACGAATTGTTTGTTTGGCCAGCGATTGGTTGCCGTGTTACAGTAAGTAAGGGCTTGGTGTCGTTTATGATTTTGGTGTTATAACACAGATTCGACCTAAATACCGAGTAGAAGTCTTGTAACTTTATGACAATGTCTCCTCCTAAACTGCAGCTTTCATAACAATCATTTCCATATTCCTTTACTTAGTTCAGTATCATGCTTATTGTAACATTAGGAAGTCGTGACTATGATTTAACTTGACATGCAGAGGGGTCGTGATCAGACAGGAACTCGGTTGACCTCCAGCAAACGTGTCTGTTGTTAACAGATGGAAACGTGCTCAGTAAACATGTGCTAGCAGCTGTTGTAAAGCCGGGTAAAGTAGGACAGGAGCAACACTGACCTCATTTCTTTCCTTCTCTCTTTATTGACACATCAAGTTTAGCCAAACGTAATCCCTGCTTCTTACCTCATTTAAAAAGCAGAATTTGCTGATACTGTTGGTAGATAAGAAATACTGGCCATAACCACATGGCTGTAAAGTCATGACCTTTATACTGAAAGTGATGTTTGAGAGAGAGGCCATATTTGGTCAGCTTAAAGATAGTGTTTCTTGTTAAGGTGTTGATTCATTGACCTTAATTAACATGGCAGATGTTATATTAGAGGAAAATACTAAGATGAATGAGACTGGCTTATTCCTCCTGCTTCAAGATTTAAAAATAAACTTTATTGTCTATCATGACGGAAAATGAGCTTTGGTTAGAGGCTCAAACCACACCCATTAGACTCATACAATCAAACCAGAAGTGCCATATATTAGTAAAAGCACAAACAATACAACACTTTATTGTCCCAGGGGAAATTTGTCTTCACGTCTTTTGCACAGTTGGTACATAGATACAGATATCTAAACACGTAAGACAGGAAGAAACACATAAACAGTATACGGTAATCAAAAGCAACCAAGGCAACAGCTTGTTAACACCTTCAATAGCCGAGGGGACAACGTTTTTTATTTATCTGAACGTGTCCTCTTCCAGGTCAGAGTCCTGTATCCTGGAAATGATGTTTGAGACAGAGGCCATATTTGGACAGCCTGATATGGCTTTTCTTGTCAAGGTGTTTAATCATTGACTGTAAAAGTCATGTTTCTCTAGGCTTGTCTCTTGTTTGGCCGAGGGTACTCTGAAAAGGCGGCGACACGGGTGGTGAAGGGGATGTGAAAGGTCATCTGTGATGCTGCACACGTGAAGCTCTGAGAGTTGGGTGGTGCCGGTGATTTTAGCTGATGATATTTCCTGCATTTTTCAGTGAGAAAGTTGTTCCAGGATACGCTGTTAAATATGAGGACTGGTTCAATGAGTTGTTAAAATGTCCTCTCTGACAGCCACCTCAGGAGAAGCATGCGCTGTCGGGCTTTGTTGTAGCTGCAGTCTGCATGCTGTGTGAAGGACAGGTGTTGGTCATGGATCTCAGTGACCCAGGTATCTAAAGACAGCGACCTGTTCCACCACCTGCCCCCTCCAGCATGAACGGCCCACAGAGAGGGTGTGGGTCTCATTTGTTACTCCAGGAAAAACAAAAAAGGTGCACAGAATCTCAACTCTGTCTCCTTTTAAGATTCAAAAGAGATCTCATCGAGCTCTGAAATTAATCTCAGATCTGCTCAGATTGTGCTATTAGCACACTGGTATTGAAATGTCTCCCTGTCACTCCCTGCAGCTGCCTCTATCGGGGTGTTAGCCCCCAACTGATGTCCTTCCTCCGGAGCCAAAGCCAGCAGCTGGTTTGACCCCGTCGTGACAGCACCACGGAGAAGTTGGACAACTGCACTGCTGGCAGTGTGTGTTATACAGTCTCACTTATTCCTCCTTTAGTGAACTTCAGGAGTAAAACAAGAAACATCTGAGAAAACGTAGAAACTGAAGTGAGGCTGAAATGAGAAGAATCTGCTTTTTTCTTCTCTGGAGGTGAAGAAGAGTCAGATGTGACTCATCATGTTCACAGTTTGATGAAATTGTAAGTCAGTAAAAGTTGTGTTGTCTAATTCTGCTAATCATTGAGCACAAAATGTTTTGCTATTAGACATTTTGTTTCCTTACATGACATAAATGATTTCTCACTAGCTTTGTAGACATGTTACTTTGAACTGCTCAGTTTATAGTCGTGTTTTTGTGCCTTTACTTAGAGAGAGGACAGTGGATAGAGTCAGAAATCAGGGAGAGAGAGAGAGAGAGAGTGGGGAAGACATGCGGGGAAGGAGCCACAGGTCAGATTCGAACCTGGGCCGCCCATTTGGAGGACTTTAGCCTCTGTACATGGGCGCTGGCACTAACCACAAGGCTAACTGCGAAATGTAGGTCTGTAAGATTGGTTTCTATCTTTCTTAGTAACACTTTGAGTTATCCCGAAGGTAGCGCTGTAGTCAAGACCACACTAACCGAGACCAAGACATACCGAGACCAGAGTGCTCCGAGACCGAGACAAGACCATAAATATCTCTGAAAAATCATCATGTTGTGTGCAGGGGGCGTGTCACTCACTTAGACCGTAACACCGGGAAGGTTTTGGCTGAAACCCGGGGGATAAAAATCAAACTACAAATGAATTCAAGTAATTAGTTCTTTTAGAAAGAGGCGTTTTCCTTCTAATCACAGTGATGACGTGGGAAAATATTCAATCAGTGGTGGACGCTACCTGAAGGCATGTTGAATATTCAAGGAATAATTATCTCTCAATCTTAAGTCAAGCAAGGTCTTGTTCTTGTTCAGGAGGGAGCATAAATCTACATCGTATATACATTAAGGCTCAGGTGGTGCTAGAAAGTCCTCAAAGTTAAACACTTAATGAGAGATTTTTATGCTCCAGTTGATTGTTGAAGTCAGTCAGACTCGTGTTTTCACTCAAAAGAACGGTAACAAAGGTCAATGTGTGATGTCATCAGGTGGATATGACTTTAGACTCGTCAGCTGAGCTGTCTGAGAGTTTGTTAAAGAGAAATGAGACATTCAAAGATGCAGCAGTGTCCTTCTTTTACATCACTGAGACTACAGGGAGACACTGAGGACGACTATCTACGGTGAGCCTGAAGGGACAAAATACCATGAGATTAATCGTGATGAACAGCCCTCATTTTTCATGTCACAGACAGAAACAATATCACAATGCCTGTTTTTCCAGTGTCGTTAAACCCTACTGAGATCTCAGTCGGTGGTCTACAGTTCTGCTCTTGTTCCCTTCACAGACTTTGGAAAGTATGTAAAGTTTTCTGTTGGGTAAAACTTGGCAGCTTCACGTACAGAGAGCTGGTTTGGTGGCACTGTGAGCTACGTTCAATCAAAGGGCAGAAGCTCAGATGATAGTCTCTAAACCACTGGGATCCTATTTTGGGGTCACAGATATGATAGCAGTCTCAAAGTCCTTATATACGTATTTGGGTCACAGCACTCCCTTTCCACCCCTGCAGCACGCTGTCATATGACACCCATCTCGTGATGCAGCACGCAGTACTTTCCAACACAGAGCCGGGTGTCTGGCTGAACTAGTTCAGCCTCTGAGGAATGTGTTTGTGCAAGTCTGCTGGCTGCACTTTGCCCTGCCCCTTTGCTGGGAATCATTTCGACCTGACTCAGTGTTTCAGGAAAAACAAGCTCCTGAGAAAGATAAAGAGCTCGACGAGTGCTGTGCTGAGTGAATCAGCACATGAAAAGACACAAACCTGTTGTAGGTACACACCTTTGATGATTACAGACCCCATGATAGCTCTGAAAGGGTCAAAGGCGTTACTAGCTGAGAGGCTTTCATTGTAAAACTTGGGTTGTTTTCTCAGGCAGGGTGATCGGAGCGGCTTGGACGGGACACTCAGTTCCACGTCAACAGGTTACACAACAACACGTCACGCCGGTTTCACTCGAGTTTGCTCCAAGAGTTGAGTTTCTTAATCAGTGTTGTCTTATGTTGATGTTGAAGTTATTGAACAAAGACTCTTAATAATGAGCGTGTCATCATGATGTGTCGTTTGCTTTGTTCTACAGAATGGATCTCGTCAAACATTCAGGCGGCTGCCACTGTGGAGCGGTTAGATTTGAAATCTGGAGCTCGCCAGACATCCATGTTTTTGATTGCAAGTATGTTCATTCAATTCAAACTAAACATCAAACGACAAAATCAAGGTCGTCCAGGACATCATTTGGCATCTTAAATAATTAGACTGCGGTCAAGCCAGCCGTGGTTCGCTTTTGCTTGGTCAAATCAGCCGCACGTCTTGTTCCAGTGCGCGAATCTACTAACATTTACGGTAATCGTAATGGACCTGCTCTGAAGAGCTGCTGGTAGTGACTGTGGGGCAGACTGCAGTCTCACAATCAGAACCATGACACATACGATACTTTTTACAGAAATTATTCCCGGTGATACTTAGTACTTCCTAGACTACTTGCATGAATAATATGAAGTACTTTTACTGTGTACTTTCTGAGTAATCCTGTGTCAAAGTCCCTAACAGAGCACAAGATTAAGGATATTTCATCCAACTTTGATGTGGAATAAAAAACGTTTTATCCATAAGTAGTCTATGATTCATATACTGCTGACTTAGTACTTCCTAGACTACTTGCATGAATAATATGAAGTACTTTTACTGTGTACTTTTCAAGTAATCCTGTGTCAAAGTCCCTAACAGAGCATAAGATCAAGGACGTTTTGCCCAACTTTGACATGAAATAAAACACTTATTTTCCATAAGTAGTCTATGATTCATATACCGCTGAACTTAGTACTTCCTAGACTACTTGCAAGAATAATATGAAGTACTTTTACTGTGTACTTTTCGAGTAATCCTGTGTCAAAATCCTTAACAGCAGACAAGATTAAGGATATTTCATCCAACTTTGACATGGAATAAAAAACTTATTTTCCATAAGTAGTCCATGATTCATATACTGCTGAACTTAGTACTTCCTAGACTACTTAAATGAATAATATGAAGTACTTTTACTGTGTACTCTTTGAGTAATCTTGAGTCAAAATCCCTAACAGAACACAAGATCAAGGATGTTTTGCCCAACTTTGACATGGAAATTTTTATTTTTTTTCCATAAGTAGTCTATGATTCATATAACGCTGAACTTAGTACTTCCTAGACTACTTGCAAGAATAATATGAAGTACTTTTACTGTGTACTTTCTGAGTAATCTTGTGTCAAAGTCCCTAACAGAGCATAAGATCAAGGATGTTTTGCCCAACTTTGACATGGAATAAAAAACTTATTTTCCATAAGTAGTCTATGATTCATATACCGCTGAACTTAGTACTTCCTAGACTACTTGCATGAATAATATGAAGTATTTTTACTGTGTACTTTTCGAGTAATCCTGTGTCAAAATCCTTAACAGCAGACAAGATTAAGGATATTTCATCCAACTTTGATGTGGAATAAAAAACGTTTTATCCATAAGTAGTCTGTGATTCATATACCGCTGAACTTAGTACTTCCTAGACTACTTACATGAATAATATGAAGTCATTTTACTGTGTACTTTTCAAGTAATCCTGTGTCAAAGTCCCTAACAGAGCATAAGATCAAGGACGTTTTGCCCAACTTTGACATGGAATAAAACACTTATTTTCCATAAGTAGTCTATGATTCATATACCGCTGAACTTAGTACTTCCTAGACTACTTGCAAGAATAATATGAAGTACTTTTACTGTGTACTTTCTGAGTAATCCTGTGTCAAAGTCCCTAACAGAGCACAAGATTAAGGATATTTCATCCAACTTTGATGTGGAATAAAAAACGTTTTATCCATAAGTAGTCTATGATTCATATACCGCTGAACTAAGTACTTCCTAGACTACTTACATGAATAATATGAAGTACTTTTACTGTGTACTTTTCAAGTAATCCTGTGTCAAAGTCCCTAACAGAGCATAAGATCAAGGACGTTTTGCCCAACTTTGACATGAAATAAAACACTTATTTTCCATAAGTAGTCTATGATTCATATACCGCTGAACTAAGTACTTCCTAGACTACTTGGAAGAATAATATGAAGTATTTTTACTGTGTACTTTTTGAGTAATCCTGTGTCAAAGTCCCTAACAGAGCATAAGATCAAGGATGTTTTGCCCAACTTTGACATGGAATAAAAAACTTATTTTCCATAAGTAGTTTATGATTCATATACCGCTGAACTTAGTACTTCCTAGACTACTTGCATAAATAAGATGAAGTACTTTTACTGTGTACTTTTTGAGTAATCTTGAGTCAAAATCCTTAACAGAGGACAAGATCAAGGATGTTTTGCCCAACTTTGACATGGACATTTTTTTTTTTTTTTCCATAAGTAGTCCATGATTCATATAACGCTGAACTTAGTACTTCCTAGACTACTTGCATGAATAATATGAAGTACTTTTACTGTGTACTTTTCAAGTAATCCTGTGTCAAAGTCCCTAACAGAGCATAAGATCAAGGACGTTTTGCCCAACTTTGACATGAAATAAAACACTTATTTTCCATAAGTAGTCTATGATTCATATACCGCTGAACTTAGTACTTCCTAGACTACTTGCATAAATAAGATGAAGTACTTTTACTGTGTACTTTTTGAGTAATCTTGAGTCAAAATCCTTAACAGAGGACAAGATCAAGGATGTTTTGCCCAACTTTGACATGGAATAAAAAACGTTTTATCCATAAGTAGTCTGTGATTCATATACCGCTGAACTTAGTACTTCCTAGACTACTTGCATAAATAAGATGAAGTATTTTTACTGTGTACTTTTTGAGTAATCTTGAGTCAAAATCCCTAACAGAGCACAAGATCAAGGATGTTTTGCCCAACTTTGATGTGGAATAAAACACTTATTTTCCATAAGTAGTCTAGGATTCATATACTGCCGAGCTTAGTACTTCCTAGACTACTTGCATAAATAATATGAAGTCATTTTACTGTGTACTTTTTGAGTAATCTTGTGTCAAAGTCCCTAACAGAGCACAAGATCAAGGATGTTTTGCCCAACTTTGACATGGAATAAAACACTTATTTTCCATAAGTAGTCTATGATTCATATACCGCTGAACTTAGTACTTCCTAGACTACTTACATGAATAATATGAAGTATTTTTACTGTGTACTTTTTGAGTAATCATGTGTCAAAGTCCCTAACAGAACACAAGATCAAGGATGTTTTGCCCAACTTTGATGTGGAATAAAACACTTATTTTCCATAAGTAGTCTATGATTCATATACCGCTGAACTTAGTACTTCCTAGACTACTTGCATGAATAATATGAAGTACTTTTACTGTGTACTTTTTGAGTAATCATGTGTCAAAGTCCTTAACAGAGCACAAGATTAAGGATATTTCCTCCAACTTTGACATGGAATAAAAAACTTATTTTCCATAAGTAGTCTATGATTCATATACCGCTGAACTTAGTACTTCCTAGACTACTTGCAAGAATAATATGAAGTATTTTTACTGTGTACTTTTTGAGTAATCTTGAGTCAAAATCCCTAACAGAGCACAAGATCAAGGATGTTTTGCCCAACTTTGACATGGAATAAAACACTTATTTTCCATAAGTAGTCCATGATTCATATACCGCTGAACTAAGTACTTCCTAGACTACTTGCATGAATAATATGAAGTACTTTTACTGTGTACTTTTCGAGAAATCCACCATCAAAATCCCTAAAAGAGCACAAGGTCAAGGATGTTGACCTTGTTGACTACTTGCATGAATAATATCAAGTACTTTTACTGTGTACTTTTCAAGTAATCCTGTGTCAAAATCCTTAACAGCAGACAAGATTAACGATATTTCATCAAACTTTGACATGGATTAAAAAACTTATTTTCCATAAGTAGTCTGTGATTCATATACCGCTGAACTTAGTACTTCCTAGACTACTTGCAAGAATAATATGAAGTATTTTTACTGTGTACTTTTTGAGTAATCTTGAGTCAAAATCCCTAACAGAGCACAAGATCAAGGATGTTTTGCCCAACTTTGATGTGGAATAAAAAACTTATTTTCCATAAGTAGTCTATGATTCATATACCGCTGAACTTAGTACTTCCTAGACTACTTGCAAGAATAATATGAAGTATTTTTACTGTGTACTTTTTGAGTAATCATGTGTCAAAGTCCCTAACAGAGGACAAGATCAAGGATGTTTTGCCCAACTTTGACATGGAATAAAACACTTATTTTCCATAAGTAGTCCACAATTCATATACCGCTGAACTAAGTACTTCCTAGACTACTTGCATACATAATATGAAGTACTTTTACTGTGTACTTTTTGAGAAATCCTGTGTCAAAATCCCTTATAAATCACTATAATTAGCCTTTTTTTCTGACTTTGATGTCATGTAAAAACATTTTCTTCCATAAGTACACAATGGTTTCGGATATGGTTGGACTAAGTACTCTTTAGACTACATGCACAGGTACTATGAAGTACTTTTACTCTGTACTTTTTGAGAAATCCACCATCAAAGTCCCTTATATGTCATATTATAGATTATTTTTTTCTGACTTTGATCTCTTGTAAAATCACATTCTTCCATAAGGACACCATGATTCTGATATGGTTGGGCTTTACAAGACATCAAAGTCAGAAAAAAAGGCTCGTTATAGTGATTTATAAGAGACTTTGATGGTGGATTTCTCAAAAAGTCCTCAGTAAAAGTATTTCATACCTGTGCATGTAATCTAAGAAGTATTAAGTCCAACCATATCAGAATTATGGTGTACTTATGGAAGAATTTGTTTTTGCAAGAGATCAAAGTCAGAAAAAATACTCTATAATATAACATATAAGGGACCTTGATGGTGGATTTCTCAAAAAGTACACAGTAAAAATACTTCATATTATTCATGTAAGTAGTCTAGGAAGTACTAAGTTCAGCAGTTTATGAATCATGGACTACTTATGGATAAAACGTTTTTAATTCCAAATCAAAGTTGAATGAAATATCCTTGATCTTGTGCTCTGTTAGGGACTTTGACACAGGATTACTCAGAAAGTACACAGTAAAAGTACTTCATATTATTCATGCAAGTAGTCTAGGAAGTACTTAGTTCAGCGTTATATGAATCATAGACTACTTGTGGAAAATAAGTTTTTTATTCCATGTCAAAGTTGGGCAAAACATCCTTGATCTTGTGCTCTGTTAGGGATTTTGACTCAAGATTACTCAAAAAGTACACAGTAAAAATACTTCATATTATTCTTGCAAGTAGTCTAGGAAGTACTAAGTTCAGCGGTATATGAATCATAGACTACTTATGGAAAATAAGTTTTTTATTCCATGTCAAAGTTGGGCAAAACATCCTTGATCTTGTGCTCTGTTAAGGATTTTGACTCAAGATTACTCAAAAAGTACACAGTAAAATGACTTCATATTATTTATGCAAGTAGTCTAGGAAGTACTAAGTTCAGCGGTATATGAATCGTAGACTACTTATGGAAAATAAGTGTTTTATTCCATGTCAAAGTTGGATGAAATATCCTTAATCTTGTCTGCTGTTAAGGATTTTGACACAGGATTACTCAAAAAGTACACAGTAAAAATACTTGATATTATTCATGCAAGTAGTCTAGGAAGTACTAAGTTCAGCGGTATATGAATCATGGACTACTTATGGAAAATGAGTTTTTTATTCCATGTCAAATTTGGGCAACACATCCTTGATCTTGTGCTCTGTTAGGGATTTTGACACATGATTACTCAAAAAGTACACAGTAAAAGTACTTCATATTATTCTTGCAAGTAGTCTAGGAAGTACTAAGTTCAGCGGTATATGAATCATAGACTACTTATGGAAAATAAGTGTTTTATTTCATGTCAAAGTTGGGCAAAACGTCCTTGATCTTATGCTCTGTTAGGGACTTTGACACAGGATTACTTGAAAAGTACACAGTAAAAGTACTTCATATTATTCATGCAAGTAGTCTAGGAAGTACTAAGTTCAGCGGTATATGAATCATAGACTACTTATGGAAAATAAGTGTTTTATTCCATGTCAAAGTTGGGCAAAACATCCTTGATCTTGTGCTCTGTTAAGGATTTTGACTCAAGATTACTCAAAAAGTACACAGTAAAAGTACTTCATCTTATTTATGCAAGTAGTCTAGGAAGTACTAAGTTCAGCGGTATATGAATCATAAACTACTTATGGAAAATAAGTGTTTTATTTCATGTCAAAGTTGGGCAAAACGTCCTTGATCTTATGCTCTGTTAAGGACTTTGACACAGGATTACTTGAAAAGTACACAGTAAAAGTACTTCATATTATTCATGCAAGTAGTCTAGGAAGTACTAAGCTCAGCAGTATATGAATCATAGACTACTTATGGATAAAACGTTTTTTATTCCACATCAAAGTTGGATGAAATATCCTTAATCTTGTGCTCTGTTAGGGACTTTGACACAGGATTACTCAGAAAGTACACAGTAAAAGTACTTCATATTATTCATGCAAGTAGTCTAGGAAGTACTAAGTATCACCGGGAATAATTTCTGTAAAAAGTATCGTATGTGTCATGGTTCTGATTGTGAGACTGCAGTCTGCCCCACAGTCACTACCAGCAGCTCTTCAGAGCAGGTCCATTACGATTACCGTAAATGTTAGTAGATTCGCGCACTGGAACAAGACGTGCGGCTGATTTGACCAAGCAAAAGCGAACCACGGCTGGCTTGACCGCAGTATAATTAGCCCTCGTCTGCCAAGAACACCTCATTTCACAGTTTGCTTCATAAATAACACAAACTAGCATCGTTAAGTTCAGTTGCTTTTTAGAGTAAAGGGATGTAACGGAGTCGCTCCTCTTTGTTCTTCAGCTGCAGCATTTGCACCATGAAACAAATCCCTCACTTCATCGTCCCGAAGAGTAGCTTCAAAATCTTGCAGGTAGGAAATGAAAGCAAAAGATTTCTAAAAAATGTGAGTTGAAAGCGTTTTAAGTGAGTGTGTTTCATGTTCTTTTTCTCTTCCCAGGGGTCGGAGAATCTCACCACGTACACGTTCAACACCCACGTTGCTCAACACATCTTCTGTAAAACCTGCGGGGTTCAAAGTTTCTTCTGTCCTCGCTCCAACCCTGATGGATATGGTATGAGTGCTAACGAGGCACGACACGAGGCCGTCACACTATCTCCCTGTGCTGTAAACAGATTTCATCACTGAGCGGTGTTTACTCCAAACTAACCTCCTCAGTCCCCACACAGATTGTTGTTTTTGTTATAAACACAAATGTTGTTGTCACAATGGGAGATTAACAGACGATGATGGATGACAGAGACATCGTGCAGGTGACTGTGCTGTAAAGGAAAACACCTTGAAAATCATGTTGTTGTTGTCTTTGTCTCCCAAGGTGTTGCCCCACATTGTTTAGATCCAGGGACCGTCCGCAACGTGACAGTGGAGAAGTTTGACGGACAGAAGTGGGAGGAAACTATGCAAGCTCACAAGACCATCAGAAACATGTCCAAACCTGTCCCGACAAGTCCTCCAGCAGAGACGCACAGCTGAGAGAATCACAATAACACAGAGAATCAGAATAACAGCTGAGACAGAATCAGAATAACACAGAGAATCAGAATAACACAGAGAGAATCAGAATAACACAGAGAATCAGAATAACACAGAGAGAGAATCAGAATAACACAGAGACAGAATCAGAATAACAGCTGAGAGAGAATCAGAATAACACAGAGAGAGAATCAGAATAACACAGAGACAGAATCAGAATAACACAGAGAATCAGAATAACACAGAGAGAGAATCAGAATAACACAGAGACAGAATCAGAATAACAGCTGAGACAGAATCAGAATAACACAGAGAATCAGAATAACACAGAGAGAGAATCAGAATAACAGCTGAGACAGAATCAGAATAACACAGAGAATCAGAATAACACAGAGAGAGAATCAGAATAACAGCTGAGAGAGAATCAGAATAACACAGAGACAGAATCAGAGACACACAGAGAATCAGAATAACACAGAGAGAGAATCAGAATAACAGCTGAGAGAGAATCAGAATAACACAGAGAGAGAATCAGAATAACACAGAGACAGAATCAGAATAACACAGAGAATCAGAATAACACAGAGAGAGAATCAGAAAAACACAGAGACAGAATCAGAATAACAGCTGAGACAGAATCAGAATAACACAGAGAATCAGAATAACACAGAGAGAGAATCAGAATAACAGCTGAGACAGAATCAGAATAACACAGAGAATCAGAATAACACAGAGAGAGAATCAGAATAACAGCTGAGAGAGAATCAGAATAACACAGAGACAGAATCAGAGACACACAGAGACAGAATCAGAGACACACAGCCTGAGATACAGGAGTCAAACACATTTTAATCAGCAGGACATCAGAGACATGGTACACAGTCATTTCAACAATCATTAGTGTTGGTCCATCTTTACAGTGTCACGACTAAAGACAATAAAGAGTTCTTTGTCACGTTTACATTTAAGTTTCTGTCGGCTTCATTATCAAAAGTGCTTCAGAAAATATATCCCGGCTGCTTTAGCTGGCCCTGTTCAGACTGCAACGTGAACTCATATTACGCTGCTGCAGCATCAATATGAATGTAGGAAGACATGATGACGACTGAGCTTAATTTCGGCACTTGTGGGTATAAAGCAGTCTGAAAAGGGCTTGTAAGAAATCTTTGGTCCCTGCGAGCAAATCAGCTTCTAACATTTGTAAACAGCCACTAATTTCACTCACAGTTTAAGAGAAGAGGGAATCTCTCTCGCTTGAGCCCCACCACAGATGGAGGTCAGAGCTCTTAGAGAAGGACCTCAGACGTTAAAGAGATGATTCAATGGGCTCCTTCACACGGGCAGGATCCACAGAAAACACTGGAGCAAGGACATTTATAAAGGTGCAAAGGACTAACGTTTGGATCAGAGTCCGACAGAGACGAGGAAGACGCACTGGGTGTCCAAACATTAGTCTTTTGCACCTTTATAAATGTCCTTGCACCAGTGTTTTCTGTGGATCCTGCCCGTGTGAAGGAGCCCATTAAATCATCTCTTTACGGTCAGTTAGAGGCCTCACAGTGTGACAGTCAGTTCTTAATGCGAGGTCACTTCATGGATTTTAAGACCGTTTTAAAAACGGTATATTCGGTATATGTATTATTTTGTTTTAATCTTAAATTATACTGGCCAAAAAAACACACAAGAAAAAAAAGTTAGTGTCATTGAAAGGATCTTAGCTTTGACTCTTTTCATCCAATACACACATAATTGCTTGTTTCTTTTTGTTCCATCCTCCCACAGTATTCATCACACACACACATCAGTGTAACAATCAGTGCATGACGGTGAGACGATTCAGTAAATCTTCAGATTCTTCGGTCCTTGTGGGATCATCTGGAAAGTGTTTATGAACATGTACCGAGAGAAGAAGACGTAGAGGTGACGAAACCACAGGAGCTGAGAGCGATGGCAGAACATGGCCTCCTGCAGAAGAAGAAGAAGAAGAAGAGGGTTGAGAGGTTCAATCAGCTCAAATGTCAGAAGTCATTTCACAGCCCATAGATGTCAAAGTCTCTGATGCTTCATGAAAGTATTTCTTGTTCAGATGAAGTTAGCATTAGTCGGCTTTATTGGCCAGGTTCTACAAAATCCTCCCCCACCCCACTCAGAGAACAAACACACCTGAAACTGGCGGGGTCCTGCAATTAGCAATTCCCCTCCTGAGGGTCGGGCTGTTGCAGAACCTAACCAGAGACAAATGGTACCATCACCCTCCTCAGCCTGGTGCCATCACCCTCCTCAGCCTGGTGCCATCACCCTCCTCAGCCTGGTGCCATCACCCTCCTCAGCCTGGTGCCTTCACCCTCCCCAGCCTGGTGCCATCACCCTCCCCAGCCTGGTACCATCACCCTCCTCAGCCTGGTGCCATCACCCTCCTCAGCCTGGTACCATCACCCTCCCCAGCCTGGTGCCATCACCCTCCTCAGCCTGGTGCCATCACCCTCCTCAGCCTGGTACCATCACCCTCCCCAGCCTGGTGCCATCACCCTCCTCAGCCTGGTGCCATCACCCTCCTCAGCCTGGTACCATCACCCTCCCCAGCCTGGTACGATCACCCTCCTCAGCCTGGTACCATCACCCTCCTCAGCCTGGTACCATCACCCTCCCCAGCCTGGTGCCATCACCCTCCTCAGCCTGGTGCCATCACCCTCCTCAGCCTGGTACCATCACCCTCCTCAGCCTGGTACCATCACCCTCCCCAGCCTGGTGCCATCACCCTCCTCAGCCTGGTACCATCACCCTCCTCAGCCTGGTACCATCACCCTCCTCAGCCTCTCCCTCCATCCTGGCCTCATATCACTGACAGTAGAGCTTTGACCCCAAATCTCCTACTGCAGCCCCGCAGTCAGTCAGCTTTTTCTCAGCCTCACGAGAATGGAACGACATCCCGTCACTTCTCAGAGAGCTCAACACAAACATCAGTAACCAAATCTGTCAGCACTAAAACCTGTCCCCCTGCTACTGCCCCCTTGTGTCCGTCTGTCTGTGAATCTGTCCTGTGCTTTAAGACTTACTGTAGCCTGGTTCTCTCCTGCTGTAGCTCAGTGTGTTTCATATGTTCCCTCATGCCTTGGACCCCCTCCTACAGAACGCAAATATTATACTCGCACTGCGTGTCTCTCCAAGCAGAGTTTAGTTGCACAATAGCACAGGGCAGCTCACAATCCCACAGCACGTATCCCTTTTAAATTCCATATTTATTGTTAATGGTATAACTTTCTGTTCCACATTATGGTCCTTGCACAATCTTAAAAAAACACTCAAGAAAATGAAGAACTTCCTTATATAATGACTCACATCAGCAGTCTCTCAAAATGATTATCCCTTTCTTCCTTTTACATCAAATAGTTTGTAGTTCCAGTTAGCATGAAG
This sequence comes from Tautogolabrus adspersus, assembly GCA_020745685.1. Taxonomy (NCBI): domain Eukaryota; kingdom Metazoa; phylum Chordata; class Actinopteri; order Labriformes; family Labridae; genus Tautogolabrus; species Tautogolabrus adspersus. The sequence continues at coordinate 1,766,361 of CM036546.1, read as the reverse complement.
AAAATATTTGCAGCTTGCAGCTTGCTCTCTCTCCCTCTCTCTCTAGTTGACTATCTCTTCCCTTCCCCGAAAAACCACAAAAAGCAAGAAGGCTAAGAATATTTAAAAAAAGGAGAACTTTCTTGTTTTACAGCTCGTCTATTAAAGTCCTTTTAAACTTCCTCAAAGGAACTTTTCTGTCTTGTGTTGCTTCACTGAAGGTTTGGCAGTCCGTAAAGTTTCTCTGGTTAATCCAGAACATCACGATTAACACCCTCAGGTTTTAAATGTTATACCCCTGACTCTTCTGTCCATGTTGTACTTGGATACATTTCCCTCGTCTGTTTCATGCAACAAATAAGTGAATGATTTGATTCAGTCCTCTTTAATTACCCTGGCTTGCCTGTAGCCCTGAGAGCCGATAACACAGCTGAGACTCGAGGGCAGCAGCCAGCTGACAGGAAGCTCCAGGAAGGAGATGTATTTCCTGAAGAGGCCGACGGTCTGCAGGGAGAGCAAACAGCAGCCTGGGGGAGCGGACAGAGAGCCAGTTAGCTGTTAATATGTGAACCACTCGCCTCAGGGGCAGACAGACAACGAGGTCACTGTTTCATGTTGGTTATTACTTAAAGAAACGTCAAATCAGGAACATCAGACAATGACATCCCTCTTACATTTAGTGTCTTTTCTACTTTAGGACAACTTTATGGGAGTTGAGATGCCTGTGATGGATGTTATATTCATGAAAGTATCAGATTATGCCACAAAGCACAGACTGCCAACCCCGTGCTCAGCGTTCAGCTTTAACCTTTGTCCTGCAGCTGAGGCTTAAAGCGGTTAGTAATTGGCAGTGAGTCTTGCTGTTCAGTCAGGTGAGGAGGCTTATTATAACCTGATTCTCTGCCGCCTCACCTGGAGGCCACTTTGAGACCAGTCCAACAGGTGAGGTGTGAACGCCCGGCAGTAAACAAATAAAGAGTGCGTTTAAAGACACACCTGCTGTGTGTGAGAGAGGGCTCGCTGAGGGCTAAAGAGGTCATGCAGGCTGAAGTCACTTTTTCCTAAATACATTGTGATTGTGTGACATGGAAATAACGACAACAGCTGTAACCTCATGTGTGATTAACAACCCAGACTCTGCTTTGCACGGTTTCTAAGTGCTACGAGCGGCCTTGTTGTCCATTAAAATTCAAAAAGGGATTTATTGACATATAAACAAACGTTTACAAGGTTGTCTCTCTCCCTGGTTCTTCCTCCTCCCTCTGCCTGCTGCTCAGGAGGAAGAGGAGGAGGAAGAAGAAGAAGAGAGACCCTTCAGGCACTCTCTCTCTTTAGCCCCGTTTCCACCAAGCGGTCCGGTCTGGTTCAGTACAGTTTGGTACGGTAAACCCTGATCTTGTTAGAGTGTCCACAGCCAGCCGTACCCTTACTTGGTAGATGGAGCCATAGCCACGTTATAATGTGACTTCAGAGCAGCGTGACAGTGTAGCCCGCCAATAAATACAACAAAGAAGAAGAAGGTGACACAGTAAACAAAGGGCAACAATGGAGGACGTCCAGCATGTTATGTTGTTTGTTGGCATGTGGCCGTTTACCACAAGACGTTCTGCGTGCTGACATTATTCACAAGTAACAAAAACAGCCTTGAAATCCGGGGCATATTTGAACATGGCGTGTTTTCTGTTTGTCCTTTTTTTACTGTACGGATTCTTTCGACCAGTCAAGAGACTGCAGTGTGTCTAGCTCCGCCCTTTAGGCACTTGGCACCCCGACAGAAGGGAAGATAAAAAGCAGGACGGTACAGATCGGTTATTTTGGTTCCATTCCCAAATTTGACAGTGGAAACGCCAATAAATGTCTACCACACTACCCGACCTAAAAAGCCTCTGCATGTTTCTAATAAGCTCCACGAGCAGAAACGTGCTCAAACTAGGATCAATATTGGAGATGCTTTTGAAAAATGGAGAGAGGTTAGAACGCAGAAAGGTTTACAGACCGATGCAGAGCTGGATAAACACTGAAGCTTCAGTGTCCACCACATGGTGACCTGCGTGAGCATCCACTCTAGAGAGGAGGGGGGGGGGAGAGACAGCTCTCTACAATGTTTTGAGTTTGGACTGCAGTACCCATTTTAATCACAGAGTTACTTATTGGTCCTTTAGGTACAGTGTAGGGAGTGATTCATAGATTCATATTTAGGTCTATAAACTCCTCCTGTTTGTATCTGCACTCCCTCAAAGACAAACTAAAAATGGAGGTTTATATCCATCTTTGCTTTCTGTTAGTTCTTTGTTTATTTTCTGTTTCTTGTTTGTTTTCTGATTGGATGATAGTTACCTCTTTCCTGTCTTCAACTCCATCTTCGTACAGTTTTCACACATTCGACACAAATCAGAATTAAAAAGAAAAAAGAAAAAGACCTTGGCAGACATTTGATCGTCCTGGGTTGTAAAGAAACAGATATTCAAATAAATACAAACATCAGATTTAGTTAAGTGGGTAGTTAACACCTGCATTGCCTTCAGCTCCTGTTCCCACCAGCAGTCGTGGAGAGACATAAGGCAAGCCACGCTTTTGGTCAGTAGAGGGCGCTGTGTGTTCACAAAACACGCTGCATGTTCAGTACTTTCCAGGGTCTCTCTAAGTGACCACAGAGGCGGAGCTTCTCATTAGGTCATGTTATTTCTGTCACGTTTGATTGTGAAGCTGTTTACTCCGAGTCTTTGTACTTCCTCACCTCCTGAAGGCTGAGTGGACTTGGTTTAACTTTCAGACTTTAACAGACACGTTTGGAGAGAGTAACCAGTAAATCTAACCTGACCACATCACGGACGTTTCAGTGTCGAAACCTACCGTCTGGGATTCGTCCAGTGGAGGCCAGATGGCTGGAAGTGGAGAAAAGAACAAAGTTAAGCACTGAAAAATGTCAGGGATGCATTTATGTCTGCCTCAGTTTGACGTCTACTTACAAAAATATTTTAATTTTTACACTTATTGCATGACCACAGAAGAAGACTTAAACGACAGCACACCCACACACAGGCCTCGCACAGCTGCAGCCAGACTTCAGTTAATATCGGACATTTTCTGTGTTCGTGTCAGGCTGATGATTGCCTGAGTATTTCTCCAAAGTAGCAGGATTTCATATTCTACCTTTCTACTGTAACTATACTTCAGATCTTGGTGGGGAGACTTTGTTTTCCTCCATTTCCTCATGCAGTAGATGTTTTACATGCTGACAAAAACAAACCCACTAAGCGATCCGTTTGGCGCTGGAGCTGGGTGAGACGAGTGCACAGCCCCGCTGGCTTCCAGCCTAATGGGAATCATGAAATGTACTTTGGAGAGCTCACATCTTATCAACAGATGAGGCAAACAGATGAACATGAAAAACTCATTGCAGACAATTAAGGCATGAGTGCAGTACGGGGACAGCGGAGTACACTTCACAGTGCAAAACACTTTTTTTTTTTAAACCAACAGTCTGATGAAACTCGCTCGGTTGTCCTCTCCAAAAAAACGTTTCTGCCCTCCCACCTCACCACTTCAGGGACAGGATTTACTGCAGCTCTCTGGGAGCAGAGCCGAGTGCCTCAGAGGACTCTGTTTGGATGACCTCTCAGCTATGTAACAGACCGACTCTGAAAAACATGCTGCGTATGTGTGTGTGTGTGTGTGCGTGCGTGCGTGCGTGTGTGTGTGTGCGTGTGTGTGTATGTGTACGTGTGTGCTCTTGTGGGGGAACATTTGGAAGGATGAATGTTGATGTGAGTCTGAATGTTCTGCATGTTCCAGGACACAGTTTTATGAGTTTGGAACAGGCTGCTTCTCAGTCTGCATGTGTACGCCACATAATAACCTCGAGGATGGTATCTTCCTTTCTGCTGTAGGATTTAAAAAAATAAAAGTGTGCTGTTGTGACGAATGTTCAGTCGGTACCTGACAGCTTTATGGATGGCAATGTGATTGGCGTGGCCGCTCACGCCTCTTCCATCGAAGGTCAGCACCTGAAACAACAAAATCTCTCTTAGTGTGTGGGAGAAAGAGCCCGGGCATCTAAAAGTGAATTTAAATACACAGACTCCAAAAGTCAAAATTTTTCTTGTGGGTTAGTGGAAGGATTTCAGTGTGAGACTGTGGACCTTCTTTGGCAGCTTACAACGGATATTTAAAAGTCCTTTTCTGCCCGCATGCTCGCACACCAGAGGAGGCAAAGGAACAAGAAGAAGCTGGTGAACGGGAGAGAAGGAATACAGACTCGACCTGTTCATATCGATACAGCAGTATGTCATTGTCCTGACTCGTGTTCTACATTTATCAGATAATTGTTGCTTAACATCGCTGAAAAACACGGCACTCTAAACCGATTCCTCTGCCAATAGGACGCACCGCATCACTACCTCATGACTCCTCACGGCGGCGCTTCGAGAGGCGTTACAGAGGAGAGACGGGATCAGCGGAGCCAGCGGGAGAGCGCTGTGTGTTTATTTGGAGCTCCTACTGTGCCGTGAAACGCAATGTGACCTCACAGACTGGGACACCAATACACCGTTGCAGAATCAATATGAATGCACGTGAAAGATGTGATGAAGGCGGAGCTTGGTTACGGCAATTTTGCAGAAAAAGCAGTACGAAAAAAGGGATAGTCGCTATCGCAGAATCGTTGTATCGTGACATCGTTATCGTGACCACGTGTCTGGGGTTAAATCGTGAGTTACCCGGTTGTTCCTACTGAGGAGGAGTTTTCTAACGTGACCATATCTTTGCGATCATGGATAAATGTACAATTCTACAATTCATTTAGCAGACGCTTTTATCCAAAAGGACGAACATCAGAGAGTAAGAACAACACAAGCAAGGATCTAGAGAGGAGGAAACAACGTCAGGAAGTTCTCTGTGTGATCTCTTAAAGTCCTCAACTTATTCGTAACTTTAAATCTCGTCATTCTTGGCGTCTTGTTCGATGGAAAAGCAACAGAATAGCACGATCCAGACTAAGGATGATTCATGTTTGTAATTATCTGTTTGTATCACATTGTTTTGAGCATAAAGAGGATGAAACCAAGAGAGGATTTTCTAGCCTAGCTTTTGGTCGGGAGGTATTTTTTCCTCTGCAGAGCCTGACAGGATGGGAGGAGACGCTGGGTTTGTTTACAATCTTTGATAAGCAAAAAGAGATCACCAACTGCAGCGTAAAAGAACCCAGCTGTACGTCAACATCTTCCCCAAAGAGCTGTGTGTCTTTTCTCTCCCGTCTCTCTTCTCTCCATGTCGAGAGCGACGGCATAGGAATTCTTTGATTCTAAATTATCCACATACCCATTAGCTAATAGTGCAGGACCACAATGAGGGCGGATAAGAATCTCTCAGTAAACACGGAGACTGAATCCAAACTTTCAGAGAGACCGTTTCCTGTGATTTCAGCGAAGCACGGTCTGAGCTGGAGCTAAAGAGGCTGCGGCTGACGGGGTTATTACGCAGACCACAGTGAAACTGGGATAACGAGCTCCAAGACTGTGGCGCCAAAACATCCGGTTAAAAACAAAACACAGTAACACATGGATGTTGTACACAGAGCGGCAGGGGAACGGTGTGTTAACAGAAAACGACCATGCTTAGAGCAGAGCTGAACACTTCGATGGATGCATGTTTGTTTTTTATGGCTTTACTGTAGAGACAGGAGAGAGGAGAGAGGAGGAGTTGGGAATGACATGCAGGAAAGGATCCACAGGTCGGATTTGAACCGCCTGCTTGGAGGAGGTACAGCCTCTGTACATGGGGCGAGCGCCCTGACCACTCAGCCACCGACTCCCTGATGTACTGTACATTGTTTGTTTAACGTTTTAGATGTGAATGAGCATACCATGTTAAAGGAGTGATCCCGGATGTGGTCCAGAATAAGAGAAGAGACCAGTGAGACGCTCCATTCTGCTTTGGGGTCATCAGGAAGTTTTCTGCAGGGCGAACATAGAGAATCTGCTTTAATCAACGTGAAACTACAACCCTGTAAAACTCAAACACAACAACACATCGTTAAGTCACATCATGAGTCGGCTGTGTGTGTCTAAGGCGGAGCAATCTCTTCCTGCACGCTGCACATTTAACCCTGCGTTTGAAGAAAGGCTGTAGAGGAATGCAAACACAAGGGAGTGATGGGAAGTCCGGGGGTGAAGGGTCAGAAAGCCCCCAGCGTCATGTTCATCTGAACTACAGCCTGGAGGAAACATGGAGGGGATGGAGCTGACATCAAACATCACATTTGGCTAGCTCAAGCTCGGTCCTACTACACATACACTGTACTTGCTTTTAGGCAGATTTCTTTATTTTTGCTTTAAAAATAACTTTTAAATGTTCCTCTAAATTCTCCTCAAACCAGCTGAGAGAAATAGAGAGAGGGCCAACATAGCTCAAATGAAGAAGCAACTCCTGAGGGCGGGTTTGTTCAGCACCTCTCGTTTCTCTGCTTTAAATGTAACGCACCACAGTAAGAAACACCAATGACATGTTGCTGTACATTTAAGGAGGCACATGGGAGCGTGTGTATGCAGCATTAGTATGTAAATAGGAGTTGCTCGAGGTGGGGTTAGGTAGCGTGGTGTGTCAACAGTCGTTCCCCTCCCCTCGCCTCTTAACAATGAGCCGGGACAGTCGAGCTCGCAGAGGGAAGTGATGGATTAGGTCACAAATCTATTGGCTGCCAGTGATGTGAGGGTGAAGCTTTGGTGTGAGGGGCGGAGGGTCGGGGGTTCAGAGATAGTTTAAAACTGTCTGTCATCCAGTGAATGCACCGCGGTGACACCAGCTACATATTATAAAGGCTTATTGTGGGTTCGTTTTTTTTGGTCGTATGATGAGTTTGTGAACTGAATGGGAATCTTTTCTGGACAGCGGTTTGATCATGAGCCTCGTTCACACCTGCACAAAACTCCTGAAGTTTCCATTGTGAGCTGCATGTGTGAACACAAACAGCTGAATGTTTCTCTCTTCACCCGGAGTTTCTCCTCCAGCCTCCTCGTATTTATTCTGCAGAAAGTCAGAGTGAGCTGATGTGAGAACGCAGCAGGATATAATCAGGAGAATTCACCTCGAGCGAGTGGGAGGGGGTGGTGACGTTTATTCCCTGTGATCGCTGCACGACCATAGACTGTCTGCACGCCACCTCTACGATCTCCGTGCTGTAATGAACCTGCTGCATTCTGTTTCCTGTTCTCCAGTATGTTCTTCTCCACTCTTTAGTTCAGATTGTGATTCTGTTAAACTACACGTAGCATTGATAGAAAGACAGATATTCTTATTATAGCGTCGTGTAGAGGACGTCGTGTGGAGGCTTCTTCCTCCACTTCCACATCGATCTTTTTACATCATGACCCCCCGGCCCCCCTCCGCCCCCCCGCCTGTCCAACAGGGACAGACTCTGAGGTTCATGTGTGAACAACCAGATCAGGAGGATTTCAGGAGCAGTCCTCTGAAATACTGAATAAACTGAACTGAAAAAAAATAAATACTGAAATACTCTGGAGTACTTTCAGGAGTGCATGTGTGAACACTACTCTCAAAACACAAAAGGACAAAGATTATTTTTGGGACTTTTTTTGCTGTAATTTGATTGGCTGATAGCTGAAGAGACACAGGAGAAGCAGGGAAAGAGATAGAGGGACCCAATAACAACAGGAGCAGTCAAACCTGCAAACTGTAGCCTCTGTGTGTGGGGTGGTAGCTATACTAACTGAGCTTAACCAGCACGCCCCACGCCCCCCCCCCCCCCCCCCCCCCCATTCAAATTTTAAGATCTTAAAACATTTTGGGAGAAAGTACACGAGTACACAGAGTGCAAAGAAAAGTGTGTCAGGGGGGACGTGAGAATTAAAAACTGTGTAATTTATCATGTCATCATGTTCTCCTTTCTGTCGGACAAAAGAGGGCTTTGTGAGAATCGGGCCAGAGTGCATGAATATTTAGAATCAAAATATCCTGCTGAGGTCACAGCTTCTCCACACTGCAGCACAATCCCACTGCTGCTTTTATTCATTTATTATTTCAGACATTTTGCCTTCCAGCTCAAAACCCAAACCACGCTGCAAGGAGGAGGGTGCATACAAAGAAAAATGAACAACAGATACAAGACACCTGACCTTTCCCAAGCAGGATGTAGGCCGACTGTCAGCTTCGCCATGGCAACCGTGCAAAATGTCCTAGAGTAACCTCCCCAGCTCCCTCCTTTGCAGCTTTGCATGTGGACGTCTAATTGCTTGCAGGCATCTGTATGCAGTGGTTGAACTTTGGCCCAGTAAGGGGATTCTGTGTGTGTGTGTGTGTGTGAGTGTGTCAGAGAGGGCTTGTTTAGTCTGGTCACGTGGACCACAGGCCTGTGAAACTGCCAGACTTCAGTCCACACAGTCAGATTATATGTCTTGCTGGGAATGGCTGAGATGCCACTGCAAACTGACAAAACGCCTACAATATCCCAGTGTAACAAGGCAGCAACAACTATGCTAACAACACCAGTACACACACACATGATGAACTACAATGACTCGGATATTTGTAGTCTCAGGTTTTTGCAAATATTCACTCGTGTGTTGATGAATAAAACGTAACGAAACTAACCAGGAAAATAAAGCTTTCAGGTGTCGTTTTCAAAGAAAATTGTGCAGAAAAAGAGCAAGGTGATAAAATGACACCAGCTGCAGAGGTCAGTTTATCAGAAAATCAACTGTTTGACTGGGCAGAGACCAGTGTGTGTGTGTGTGTGTGTGTGTGTGTGTGTGTGTGTGTTGGTGACAAATGAATCCAGGATAAAAGCACAGCCAGAGGTCAGCCGCGAGGCTGGAACATCTCTCCGCTTCTTACTGCGGCCTGCCATGTGTGTATACCTCTGATCAATGCATATTTAAACCCCGTGTGGAGACAGGGTGTAACTGCATGAACGCTTAGTTCACCCTGCAGAGAATGACCACTAATCCACTTAAAAAGTGTACAAATTAAAAACAAGTGTAGGTTCTTCTCTAAAGTGTGACACCCTGCAAAAAAAAAAAAGTGTCAAATAATAAAGGTTATGAAAGAATCGAGGTCTGTGTGTGTGTATGTGTGTATGTGTGTGTGTGGGGGGGGGGGTCAGTTCAGTGTGATGGATAATGTAATGAAGAAGTGGGACAGTTGGATTTGTGCAGTGAGCAGCTTAATGGAGTCCAGGGAGCAGACAGAGGTCAGGCCGGTGCAAGTGGAGTGGCAGCGGAGCGTGCTCAGATCCAGCTTGATCACAAAGGCCCCAACATGCACCGGGGCCCCAGATACTGTCAACACAGCTGTCCTATTCAGCGAGCATTAGAGGGAAAATCCTATTTTAAAACAGAATTCATGTGTTATTCCTGATACATTACAGGCTGCAGAGTCTCACACACAGATCTGAAGTCGTGAAACACGGTCCACACTGGGCACGAGACCTTCGAGTCATGTTGAGGGTGTAGCTTGAAAACTAAAGTCACTGCATGAACAACACATTTAGATGAATCTAATGAAGCACTGAGACATGTTTGACTTGTTTCTTAAATAGTTTCTTTCTGTACTCGATTAAAGTGACTGATTAGAACTCACTGTGTGCATCACGAGCTCCATCCACAGTTTGTAAAAATATATAAGATCAGCATTGTTTACATGAATGTCTTCTTCTACAATGTCATTGCCTGCACAATCCTGTGTATCTGGATGTGATGCTGCCCCCTGTGGCTCAGTGGAGTAGTGCGACAGCATTAACAGGAACGTTCTGTGCTGTAAATTACGTCACATGCATGAAACAGCATGAACAGGGAAACACCTCCACAACACAGCTACACGTCAAACACTCAAACACTGGTGGTCAGCGCTATCCTGTTTGCTGTCGTTTGCTCTGCAGGGGCAGCAGGCCGAGGGTAGCGGACTCAAACAGACTCTACAAACTGATTTGCAGGGCCAGCAATGTTGTGGGGGTGGAGCTGGACTCTCTGAGGGTGGTGTCAGAGAGGATGCTGTCTCAGTTGCGTGTCATCTTGGATAATGTCTTCCGCCCAGTACAGGGCGTGCTGGTCAGATACAGGAGCACATTCAGTGCAAGACTCATCCCCCCACGATGCACCACAGGACGCCACAGGGGGTCATTCCTGTCTGTGACCTTCAGACTCTATACCTCGTCTGTTTCGAGAGTCTGACACGTAGTCTGAAAATGTCCAGGACGTATTTAAGCGCAACAGGAAACTTCTCCACTGTGTTGTGTTTATGCTTCTGTTTAACTGCGCAGTCTGTCCGTAAAGCCGTCAACAATTAGTTCAGACCTCTCTTCTTCTCATAACAGGAGGATTTGCGTCACTATCTGTCTTTTAGGAAAATAACTGCAAGAGTTCTAAGAACAAGTCTTTTTTCATGTGCAGAGGAGCTACAGAAAGTGAAGTGGTGCAACATCCAGCAGGGAGTAAAACTATAAAGACTGACGCTCCAACATCCTGCTCTCTTCCTGGTCTGTGTTTGCGTAACAAGGACAATAGAGAGAACAATTTTGAGCGCTCAGACTCTCAGGATCTGCTGCTCTCTGTTTAGTTGTCCGATAGCATCATGTAAAAATGTCAGTTCCTGATCCAAGGAGCTCACTTTTATAGCTTCTGTGCTTGTTTTAAGGCTCTGTGTTATCGCCCATGCCTACAATGAAAGCCTTCAAAACACCAGAGATTTGTTTGGAGATCAGAGCAGCGAATGATGTGCAGGAGCTGCACTAACCTCCCGTCTTTATTGTCTTTCACTTTATCCGTCTCAAGTCTGAATGTGTTTGTAGGGAAACCAAACAAACAGGGATTTGGATTCTGTTGGTCTGTGCAGCAGTTGTTTCCCACACTACAGCAGGAGGACAGACTCACAGCTGCAAAACTAAGATATGCTAACTCTGTGGATCCAAGATTATTCCCCCAAACTCCTCCACTGTTACCTTTTCCTCATTATCTTAGCAGCAAGGTTCAACCAAGGCAGCTCCAAGTTAGAAAATAAAGTCAATAAAAAGTTACGAAATTAGAAGACTTGGACTTAAAGGTCACATATTATTCAAAACACACTTCCCCATGTTTCTCTAACACTAATATGTGTCCCTAGTCTGTCTACAAACCCCCCAATGATGAGAAAAGTCCATCCTCTCCATCTTTTGCCTGCTCCACTTTTCAGAAAATGTGTGCTCAAACAGGCCGTTTGGAGGTTTTCCCTTCATGACATCACAAAGGGCAGTAACCCCTCCCCCAGGTGGGTGACACTCCCACAGCTAGGTGTTTGTTCTGCCCTCTGAGTCTGCCTTCTCACCGTAAATAATAGGGCATGGAGCGAGAAAGCCCGAGCCACCCAAGCCCTTCCAGAGAGGGGCGTGGTCAGACACAGCTCATTTACATTTAAAGCTACAGACACAGAAACAGCCTGTTCTGAGCAGGGCTGAAATAGAGGGGTTTATAGGCATGATCAAATACAGGATCAGAGTGGATTTAGAACAAGACACTTCACACACATGTTTTGAGGAGCTCTGAGACTTATTTACACTGAAGAGGAGGAGAATATGTGACCTTTAAATGCAAAAGCTTTTTATGAGATGTTTAATGGACACTGAGTTTTTCTTCGGAGCTAAATTTGACAAAAATAAACTGAGAAATTGATAAAGAGACTCTACAGTTTGGAGAAGAAACATGTGGTACAGTTATAACAACTTCAATCCATGTGATTTATATCAGCAGGATAATGGAAGGGCACATATCGGAGATAAAATTAACCGCTACCAAAAGTCATTGATTGGCTATTTTTGGCCGAAATTATCGGGCGGTCCATGAATCCCTAAGGCTTTGGTCATAATGAAGTATGTGTTTAAGAAAGTGTCTTTGTAAGCACCTTCACTTCATAGTCATAATGATGACATCTGTATAAATCTGTACTAAAGAGAGACAGAAAGGTTTGCTTTCAATCCAGCTGGAACGTCTCAATCTGGCTGCTACAGACTTTAAAGAATCGATATCGGTCTCGGTGTCCTCGATAAGTCGGGCTCTAGTTTCTATTTGTTTGGAGTGGTTAGGGTGAAAACTTTCTTTGTTCATAATAAAATGAGCAGTGAGAAAAGAAGGAGAGGTCAGGGATGTTCATCTGCACATACTCGGGGTAGAGAGGGTTACGCCAAAGTGTGGTTAGCCATGTTCAGAAAAAAGGAAAAACAGTTTGGAATGACCTACATTAGCTGTGCTCAGAGGATTGCCAGAATTTATCCCACAGTCCTTGGCAGTTGGCTTCAGCAGACATGGACAAGAGAGGGAGGAGGGGGAGGAGGGGGAGAGGGAGCCTGGCTGTGTGAGAGCGGGGCTGGGGCGCTCAAAGTGCTGATTAGGTGTGTGTTTTGGGCAAACATGAACCGAATACACAGAAAGGGAAAATGGGCTGCGCTCCAGTTCAGCAGAAGTGCAGTGAGATCAAAGTTCAGATGTATTCTGTGTGCACAAGATGATAAACTGGGAAGTCTGTGCATGTGTATTTGAAAACACACACACACACACACACACACACACACACACACACACACACACACACACACACACACACACACACACACACACACACACACACACACACACACACACACACACACACACACACACACACACACACACACACACACACACACACACACACACACACACACACACACACACACACACACACACACACACACACACACACACACACACACACACACACACACACACACACACAGCAACAATGTTCTCTAGGGCAGACAACCTGGGCCGGCTGCCAGCTTATTACTGCAAGTTCCAGGTTAGTGCCAGAGTTCATACAGCTCTCCTGCTGAGCCAACATGTAGGGACTCACATGTAGGCGGCCCCGTGGTTCTTAGAAGCTCCAAACATTTCAAAGGAAAGCTGCAGGGTTGATCCAGAGGAGAGGAGAAAAAAATCCCCCCAAACTCCTTTAAAACATCACCTTTTTACCGTGACTTTTTCTGTAACTTGACCTCGCCAATCGCCAGAGCCAGGAGACGGAGAGTCTTGCAGCTGCGTCAACAACCAAACAAATCGCAGCAGCAGAAATCAGAGGATCTGGACGACGAGACGGTTTCAAAGTTCTGCCTTCAACTGAGTTCACTGCTGAACTTGTAATGAATATGGCTTTAATGATATAATAATAAACGTTATTTATACCACAGTTACAAAGTGCTTCACATGATCACAGATTGAGCACACTCACATACATACCAACATTAATCATCTCAACCAGCGTGCATTCAAACACAAGCACAAGTGAAACACAGACAGACTTTATAAACATGCTGACCTATGAGAATGAGTTTTTAAAAGAAACTACAGATTCAGCAGACCTGACGTTATGAGGAAGCCGTCAAGAGTTCAGGAGCTGCCACTGCAAAGTGTAAACACACTATCACCTCTGTGTTTAAAATATGAACGAGGAACCTTTTAAAGGTCACATATTCTGCAAAATCCTCTTCTCCATGTTTCTCTAACACTAACATGTGTCTCTAGTCTGTCTACAAACCCCCCAATGATGAGAAAAGTCCATCCTCTCCGTCTTTTACCTGCTCCACTTTTCAGAAAATGTGTGCTCAAACAGGCCGTTTGGAGATTTTCCCTTCATGACATCACAAAGGGCAGTAACCCCTCCCCCAGGTGGGTGACACTCCCACAGCTAGGTGTTTGTTCTGCCCTCTGAGTCTGCCTTCTCACAGTAAACAATAGGGCATGGAGCGAGAAAGCCCGAGACACCCAAGCCCTTCCAGAGAGGGGCGTGGTCAGACACAGCTCATTTACATTTAAAGCTACAGACACAGAAACAGCCTGTTCTGAGCAGGGCTGAAATAGAGGGGTTTATAGGCATGATCAAATACAGGATCAGAGTGGATTTAGAACAAGACACTTCACACACATGTTTTGAGGAGCTCTGAGACTTATTTACACTGAAGAGGAGGAGAATATGTGACCTTTAAAGGCACTGAGCGAAGTCAGTTTATCTTTAGGCAATTTACAGACACACTGAAAGAACAGCAGCTGTTTCTATACATCATTTATGGCCTTCCAATGTAAGAGAATTAAATATTTAAATCAGTATAGCTACAGTTTTTTCTTTGCTGTGAAAAGTCCTTACAGGATACTTCTTCCTATGGTACCCTTAAATAATAAATTAGATGATGTTGTGGCGCTGATGACCTAGTGGTTAGTGTGTGCGCCTCATGCTGTAGTCCTACAAGCAGCCGGTCCAACCTGTGGCTCCTTTTCCTAACCCCCTATCTACCAAAAGGTCCTTACTTTATTTCAAAATAAAAGCAGGCTTGAATTCAAACAGCAAGTAAAGGGCCCTCCGCTTGAGACAGTACAAAAATTCAAAATAAAAGCCTAACAATTTTTATTTTTACGATGCTATAATGAGAATATTTGTCTTTCTATCAATGCTACGTGTAGTTGAACAGAATCACAATCTGAACTAAAGAGTGGAGAAGAACATACTGGAGAACAGGAAACAGAATGCAGCAGGTTCATTAGAGCACGGAGATCGTAGAGGTGGCGTGCAGACAGTCTATGGTCGTGCAGCGATCACAGGGAATAAACGTCACCACCCCCTCCCACTCGCTCGAGGTGAATTCTCCTGATTATATCCTGCTGCGTTCTCACATCAGCTCACTCTGACTTTCTGCAGAATAAATACGAGGAGGCTGGAGGAGAAACTCCGGGTGAAGAGAGAAACATTCAGCTGTTTGTGTTCACACACGCAGCTCAGCACGAAAACTTCAGGAAGTTTTTCAGGAGTTTTGTGCAGGTGTGAAAGCAGCTATTGTAGTGAGAATAAAAGGCTGTGATATATGGTCAACTCTCTATTTGAGGGGACTGATGGGGTCCAACAGGCAGACATGTTAAAATATGACTGCTATAAAATATTTAACACAATACTTATTCATTAAGTGACAATTTAGTGAGCAAGTAGCCTCAGTTTGGATTCATATTCATAGAAGTGTAGCACAATCTTTAACCCACCAGTATAACATATTTCTTGTTGTGGTCAGTTGTTGTGTGTCTGGTGCAGACGTTTGCTTACTTGTGGTCTTTTATGGTGACTCTGGAGTCGGGAATCCCCAACACGGCACAGCTGTTGAGAAGTTCTTGTTTACGCAGAGCTCCTTGATTGTAGTAGTTTCCTGTCAAACAAATGAGAGCACATTTAGCTGTAACTGTAAAGTACTGTACAGATGTTAGTGAAGCAAGTCTAAATGTGGTCAGTAGGTTCTGTCTGGGTGCAAATCGAAACCTTCTCAAGGATTTATAAATAACATATTTTCACTGACTCTGTAATAATGGTCCTCTAACATGTACAGGTTAAAGTTGTCTTAAAATATAAAGATGTGAAATGTGTTCACGGTTTAATGACCAGTTCACACAGAGCCAGATAATCCTGAAGTCCCATGATGTAAATACATCTTGTGCACACAAGTTAGATAAATGGTAAATGGACTTGAGCTTGTATTGTTCTTTTCTAGTCTTCTGACTACTCAAAACACTTTTACACCGCAGGTCACACAGACACATTCACACATTGACCGTAGAGGCTGCTGTGTAAAGTGACCATCAGAAGTAACTTATTCATTCATACACATTCAGTCATACACATTCACACACTGATGACGAAGCAGCGGGACCAACTTGGGGTTAAGTGTCTTGCCCAAGGACACATCGACATGTGGCTGCAGGAGCTGGGGATCAAACCCCTGACCTTCTGGTTGAGAGACAACCAACTCTACCAATTGAGCCACAGCCGCCCCAGAATACCGTACAAAATGACTTCAGCTCAGTATTGTCACAGAGTGATTGCTGCCTTAAAGCCAGCAGGAACACAACACCACTCCCATGCTTGACCTATCCAGTTTCGGCCCAATGACACAGAGCTCTTCTTTTACTCTCCTTTGTCCTTTATGGATAAAAACATTTCATACACTGTTGTAAAGATTTTTCTTGCTTCTTTTTTTATTTTGGGGCTTTTTGCACGCTCAAGATATAATATAATAATAATAAAACAGATTCCATTACACGTAAAAACACAGGAATACAACGATTAAAAACACTAAATAAATAATTAACAAGATAATAACTTGTGTGCACAAAATAAAATAATATTACTATTTTAGGGACTTCAGCAGCTCCTTAACTTTGTAAAAATAGGAGCCTAAAAAACTGCCTTTAAAAAAGTTAGAATTCTATAAAAAAAAAAAAAATGTATATATTATTTTGTAGTGGCCCTAATCGTCTTCCGTAGTTTCGCTTCCTGTTACCCAGTGTGGGTAAAATATGTAACTCAGACCAGCAAGTTTTAATCAAACACGTATTCCCAGTGACTCATTATGGTTATGAATCCAAACAATGGCAGGCTGGCACCTTACCTTCAGACAAACAGAGCAGGTGAACGTCCGCGTTTAATTCAACCAGTCTTATAATCGTTGGCGCGAAGAACATACATTCATCATCCGGATGTGCAGTCACAATCAGAGTCCGGGTATCAGCGTTCATTACATCTTTGAACGACTTCATAAAAACTCGCCGATGCCAATAATATATGCATTTTATCAAAATCAGATAGGACAATACTGCAAAGACAACCAGGTAAACACTCATTATTTTGACCGTTACCGTAAACAATCCGTGTAAAGACAAAAGCGAACACGCAAATGGTTCCATGTCTGAAAAGCAGAATGCAGATGACGTATATAGCCTTTTAACATTCAAGCCTCCTCTAAATACTCAAATAAATATCACAGCTATGAAGAATAATTCTATAGCTTCACATTGTAGCCCCAAAACTGTGTATTTTTTATCTCTTGGAGTCGTCGTCACTTATTTGTTGACTTTACATTAACTTATTGGGCCGCAAATATACGACACTGAATACTTTTCTGGCGTGACTGAATACAAAAGACGTGAAAAATAAACAGATTTATGTAACTTAAGTCATATTCGTGTTTTTTAAAGGGGAAAAATTACATACACCAGGAACATTACAGTGTTTGGGGGAATATTTAGCGGTTACACACTGTTTTCCTGACAGGGACATAACAATAAAATAAAGAAAATATTAAAGAATTAATCAAACGAGTAAATTAACAGCCCGATAACTATTTTGATTTCATTTTTGTAGTTTGCCTAGTGTAAATAGATTCATTACAGCATTTGTGTGCCTTTTAAATTAAACCGAGGTCGAATCGTTTATTTTACCCTTTCAGGACATCGTCCGACAAATGCGGCGCAGCCTTCGGTCTGCCTGGTCGTCCACAGCTCGCAACCCGCGGATTTACAATCAACAATTCACACATAAATCGGCCCGGGGAAACCTTTCTCTGCCATCGGTACATCTTCTAAACATGAGGTGAGTACACACAACTCAAAAACAGCGAGGTAACATGTCTAATCAGCACGATATTCAAGAGCCCCGGTGTACGCTGAAAAGCTGCCTTGCAAGATGGCGACGTGGTTGAGAATTCAAAGGTGAAATTCGGGCTAAGTTAGCGAGCAAGCGACAACAACAACATCACAAATGCTGTCTTTCCACACTGGAATCATAAAGCAGCTTACACTTTATGGGTTACCGTTATTTCTGTGCCTATTTTAGATGCATTTCCGGATAAGTACTGCTGTAAAAATAGTCCCATCCCCCATGATAAGCTTCAAATCCAATTGCGTTTATATGACAGTATGGTGTTTAAAGATGACAATAACAACACTCAGCAGCAGCTGTTTTTCTCACCGGTAGACTATAAGATGCCACGAAGTTCACTGTGGCTGTCTGTTTTACATAAAATATTATAGGGCTGCACCATTTGAGAAAAATACATTTTCTTTCTGCGATATAAATTGCTATTTTAAAAAATACAGATAACTACGGAGTCCCTGAAGTACCAAAAATACCCCAAAGTCCCCAAAAATATATCTTGGCCGCTCAGCAAAATGATCCTGTGTGCACAAGTTAGATGATAACCTTTACCCTGCAAGACAATATTGTGTGCACAAGATAATTAAGTGTGTACAAGACAATAACATGTGCGCTCAATATGATGATCTTGTTATCATCTAACTACAAGATAATAACTTGTTCACATCAGATAATAATCTTTTGCTGTGAACCAGTTATCATCTATATACAAGAAATATGTTGCAGAAATGTAACTTCAGTATATAAATA
The DNA here is from genome assembly GCA_020745685.1 of Tautogolabrus adspersus. Classification (NCBI taxonomy): domain Eukaryota; kingdom Metazoa; phylum Chordata; class Actinopteri; order Labriformes; family Labridae; genus Tautogolabrus; species Tautogolabrus adspersus. The sequence continues at coordinate 1,748,148 of CM036546.1, read as the reverse complement.
AATAAATGTGCATACCTTTATTTTAGACCCATAGGTCCAGATCATCATAAAAAGCAGAATAAATATAAATACAGGACGTCAACAAAGGGATGACATCACTACAGTTCAAAATGTGTCAGGTATTAAAATAGCTTGTGTGCTACCTCTGTGTTGGAGTGAGAGACTTTTTATTACATGAAACTAAATACAGTAAATAAACAAATATTAAAGCGTGCATATTCGCTGTACCTCACCGTTTCTGTGCCTATCGGCTGCAGTGTTTTACTCCATGCCTCCAAATCAATCCAAAAAGCTTCTTTTTCTTTACAACATCAACTCCAGTTAATCTGCTGGTCACAGTCTGAGCTTCATCTGGATGCAGCAAAATGTTTGTTATTATACACGTGTTTCCTTCAAACAGGTAAAATGTGCACATGCTGAATGAGACATATTTTCTTCTTTAACCATCATCGTTTGTTATTGCGATTATTTCAGACTTTTGCGATAACGACACCATTGCGGTTTATTGTGCAGCTGTAGAATAACGTAGAAACCGTAGCAGATGCTGTAACTTTACCACAGTAGAGGGGCGGCAGTAGCTCAGTCTGCAGGGACTTGTGTTGGGAACTGGAGGGTCCCCGTTTCAAGTCCAGGTGCGGACCAAATCTGGAAATTGGTCTGGTAGCTGGAGAGGTGCCAGATCACTTCCTGAGCACTGCAGAGGTGCCCTTGAGCAAGGTACGGATCCCGCCTTCGCTGTGTGCAGCCCCCTTACTCTGACGTGATGTCCACAGGATCCTGTTTCAGCCTCTGTGTTTGTAGCATGTTCAATAACAGAGGGTAACACTGAATTTTCCCTCCCAGGATTAATTAAGTATTTCTTCTTCTTCTTCTCAAACGTAACGGTAAACGATGACGAGAAGTGTATATGTTTTCAACCCCAAACTGCGTCCGTCTGTTATCGAAGGTAGGCACGCTCTAAGCCTCATTATATTTTTACTATTTAAAACCTTCTGAGGTCAAGGCTGTCGTTTACCGCATAAAATTGTTGTCTCAACATCATCATCTTTAAAAAAATCAAGCGGAGCGACGTAGCAACTTACTGCAAAATCCACTCGCTGCTGCAGGCGGCTTTCCAGTGATAAACTCTGTCACTGTCCGGATCCAATGCTCCTTAAATGAATGTAATCTGTGATGATTTATGTAACTTCTGTTAATTCACTCGGCTAACACGGACACTGCCTGTCGACATCATCATCATCATCTCAAATTTCAGAAGGTACTGTAATGACTTGTCCCAAAGACTCAAATAGAAGTGTGAGGTCCTTGAAATGGTTTCTTTATTGTCTCCACAGGGAAATGGGTTTGCAGCAGGAAACATAAACATCTCTGATAAACAGTCCACAAACATTTACTACATGAATTAAACATGAATCATAAAAGCTCCTCAATGATCATCCAGTGAAAAGTGCAAAGTGCAGCAAGAAATACAAATGACGGTGGATTCAATGTGACACATGGTCATGCAGTGAAGAGATGACCTTATTGTTGTTTTACTGGACACAGGACGGCCTCATGAGAGAGACGGAGAGAGCTGCTGTCCTGCTAAGATCACTTTCAGCACCTGATATTTATTTGATATTTTTAAGGTGAGACGTCGCTCTGCCATCGATCCATCCAAGGAGGCACGTGACGGCAGACTTCCATCTCTTTGTTTACCCACAGAGCCTGCATCAAACGCTGCTCGTACTTCAGCTACGGGTAGATAGCGAGCAGAGTTTTTTATTTTATTTACCCGTATAAGAATTTAGATGATGATCGTGTACGGATAAAAAAAAAAAAAGAACACGGCGGTCCACAAAGCTGTTCTTACTTTAGAGAGGGGTGGAAATCTTCTTTCTTTGCCTCGGCTGCTCACTCATGACCGCTTGCTGTTAGCTTGTTTGAAGTTCAGGATGATGCACAGCTGGGCAGAAACTGTCGACCTGGCCCGCGTGGAGGGGAATTCAAAATAAAGGTGTACCAATCGATATGTTGGATCGGTGGATCGTTCCACCTCTATCTGTATTCCCTGTGCTGTGTTGTTATAAACTCTTAGGAACTGTTTGTGGATCATGGTATGACCCGTGATGTCTCACCCTCCGCCATCCTCAGTACAGAGAGAGAGAGAGAGACCCATTACTTTTTAACAACTCTGTTGGTTTTATTTTCATCCATATGGTTTGTTAACGTCAATCAGAAGCGACTGATCCGACCGGCTCGTTCGGAAAGACATTTTATTCCTAACGAGAGGGCTGGATTCTGCAGGTCGTTGTTCAGATCATTATCCAAGTTAACGCTTGTTGCGGTCGTGTCTTCCTGGTCGGGGTGAAACTCTTCTTACTGAGCATTTCTGAAAGTCCTCCTGCAGACCTGAACTCTCCCTCGTTTATCGATTACAGGGCGATTATGTACTGCTGTGCTCGCAGATTAATTAGGAAGAGAAGAAGAAATAAGTAAAAATAAAATACAGACATCCAAAGTCTCAGACGAGAAGTGAGAGAGGAGGAGAATAAAATATCCGTCGCACAGCGCGGGGGAAAGTGGAGGAGCAACATCTGGAGACGAGCAGAGACAGCTGTGTTTGTTTACAACGCAGGCGGAGTCAACCTGCACGTTGACTCTTTACCGTTAATAGACACACAGCGATGCTGTTTGAGTTCTGCGTGGATCGCACTGTGGAGAAAACCTTTATTGACTCACGCCAGTTGACCGGTAGCTACCCAACGTACGTAAGAACAGAGATCCAGTTCTCAAAAGCATCCTTTCATCGTAGTCTGGAGATCCCTCTAATATTTTCCATGCTAGGTCTAACCCAGAACGTGTTGATGAGGAAAGGCTCATCCCTACTTTATTTGTCATGACGCGGATTCATGTTTGAAGCAGTTTGACTTTCGGCACAAGGGTCCTCCTGAGCACAACTCTTAAAGAGGACATATTATGAAAATTCCACTTGTACAGTGTTGTTGAACATTTATCTGGGTAACCTGAGTGTCTACAGACCCACACAATGTGAAATAAACCCATCCAGTCCTTTGTTTGTGGTCTACAAAAGTCTTACCACACATAGAAAAATGCTTCTTTTCAAATCTGCTCTCCTTGTGATGTCACAGTGGGATTCTGGTAAAAAAAAATCCCCTCCCCTCCCCTCTCCTGGTATCTCCACCCATGGACTCCACCCCCAGCCTAGAGCAAAGCTTTTACGCAGGTCCGCCATTTTTATTCTCGTTAGCGAAGGAGTGACGCCTACTGGAAAACTCAGGGGGGGCTCATTGCATTTAAAGAGACACACACACCAAAACGGAGCGTTCTGAGAGAGCTGGTTTCTGCAGGGTCACAAACCTCCTCTGGTGCTTGATTCATGTTATATTTGGACCAAAGCACAGCACAGATGTTTCATTTAGACCACCACTGTTTGTCCTCTTTAACTGACTCACACGATGACAGGAATGATCAATTAACCAGCCGACGTCGTCCCTTTATATAATCCTCTCAGGTCATTTTGAAGATGCAGAAAGCCGATGGGGAGGGTCATGTTGTATCGCAGCCAGCTCTTCATATGAATATGAAACCTTGACATGAAGAGTGTAAACTAAGAGACGTGTTTGTCTCCGGTGCCTTTAACTCGGTGTATGAACACATACCTGGGTTCACAGGTAGAGGGACAATGACTGTTCTGTTGGTCGAACTTTTCAACCACTCAGAAATCTTTGACCCTTTCAGCTTTCATCACAAGAGAATAAATGGACTTGTCTGCTTTACGAGTGATTAACTCTGAAGTTTTAAACCACAGTAAACGGTGTAACCAGTGAACAGCCTTTCTCGACACTCATCATTATAAAACTGTTCAACACGTCTCTGAAAGGATGTCGCTGGTAACTTCTTGATTCTCCTTGATGTTGTCCTATAATGTTGTTGTTCTGTCTTGGCGCAGGTGGTTTGTGTCTCCGAAAATGGTCTAGCTGACATCTCTGATCTTTGAAGCAGCTGAAGCCCGCCAGCACTGAGCCAAGATGTCCAGTAGCTCGGGCTACCCCCCCAGCCAGGGGAGCTTCAGCAGCGAGCAGAGCCGGTACCCGCCTCATTCTGTCCAGTACACCTTCAGCGGGGGACGACACCAACAGGTAACGCCGTCCTCCTGCTTTGTTGTAGTCGTCTTTGTCAGAGCTGATTAACTCGAGACATTTGAGGAGAGACTTATTATTTTTTATTATAATTATCTCTGATTGGAATAAATATGACCAGCACCAGCGCTCCGAGCGGCCGCACAAAAAAGGCGCAACACTCGAAAAAAGACGCTGAGCGCTGCGCTTTCACTCCGGGCAGCCGCCTGCTGCTGCAAACGCTCTCTACTCATTAAATTACAAGTGAAAAAGGACGCTGGCGCTCAGAAAAGATCGCTAGGTGGACACGGGGCCTAAGAGGTCAAAATGACAAGAGGGGGTTAAATCTATTAATGATAAAATAAACACAGTTGAAGCTTTAAAGAGACGGAAGCAGTGAAGTGGAGAAAACCTTCAGAGCGTCTTCAGTCGTGCTCATGCAGCTCAGTGACCGCCTGCATGCTCACGGTCCTCATGTGAATGTTGAATGAGCTTTTTTTTGTCAGCCATCTTGGACGCCGCTTCCTAGAAGCTTCCTTTCAAAGAAAACAGTCCGTGGTCCGTTTCTGGACATTTGGGTTGTTTGCTTTAATCTGAAAAGTTTTGAAATGTTTCCTGTAACTGCCGTTTGTTTGTTCGGCGTTGTTTGGAGGTCACTCTCTGCTGATAAGGTCTCCGTGTGTGTGTGGGTGTTTTTTTTACACAGGGACTTTCTGCTGGAAGCTTTGGCGTTTTGAAAATGACTAAAAACAACAAAACGCTGCCGTAGTTTCTGGAGAGGAATATTGCAGATAAGTCAACTGAGGGTGAAGAGCACAATGAATTAATTTAAATATAACCCTTTAATGAGAGCTCCCTCTCATAGCAACCGTTGCTGGGCTACTTCTGGTTGGACAAACTTTTGCCATGGCCATGTCTTCAGTGTGTCGCGTGAAATTGTGACCTTAATCATGGTTAAAAGAAGCTCGCAGCGTCTGACAGAGGGACTCTAAATATCCACGTCGTGATCCAGGAGGGTTTTCATGGATCTGTAGTATGTAGCTCTACGTGATGTCGCTCTGATTGTCAGACTGTTTTATTGGCTCCAGTAATGGTCACTAATGAGAGGTCAGTCAGTAGAGGTGAGACCAGCGAGCAGCCACGGAGGGACAGCTAACGTTAGCCGCCATCACTAGCATCAGATGTCGATCATATTTTAAACTTTACTGAGGGCGAGTTCAGAAAATAATCAGATCAATTAAAGACAAATGAAAGTTGTTAAATCAATTGTTTGAAATGGAAAGGAGCCCGGCGACAAGTGATTTGGTCTAACCTAGTAACAGTAACTAAGATGGGCAGGGATTGACAAAGGGTCAATAGGTTACGGCGCCACTGCTTCAGGCGAGGACGCTAGGGATCGTCATAACTTGGTAGACGTATACCCACTGAATAGTTGGCTTGTTCCGATTTTCTTCCGGACCTCTCCACCCACTCTTGATAGCCGAGTTTTACACTGAAGGTTGACGTAGCCTCTATGAATGCACCTGATTGGATGAACGCGCCAGTCCGGCGGTCCCTGGACTCATTTGGATATAGAATAGAGCTCTGGTCTATTCTTGTCCAGTGAGCGTGCCGGAGCCCCTCTCGAAAGTCGCTGCAACGATCCTAAAATGCACTGCGCGACTGCCTCTCCGGCTCTCCATAGGAAATGAATAGAAAGTGTTGAGACGCTATTCGTCATCAGAACAAGTGGAGCTGTACGCTGAGTGCTGACATTGTGTCTTTGTCTTACCCCCAATTTCCTCATACTCCGTGCGCACCCACAGTCCGTCAGCGCCAAGCACTATGCAGCCGTTCGCTGCAACTCTAGTAGTTGTGTTTCCACAGCGAGCGCTGCGCTCCGTCTCCGGAGTGTGCCACCAGCGCACTACTCTCTGCTACGTTTCAAATACACTGCACGTCTATTTTCGACGGAGTGCGCTGCAGGCACGCGTCATCCTGGACAGAATATAATGACCCAGACAGGAAGTCAGACAAGGAAACGCGTACAGCTTCTGGTCAATTTCAAAATAACACTGAATATACGGACTCACGATCATATTTGTCATCATTTTATCAACATTATGTCAAAACAGGCACCGAATGAACAACAAATCATCCTCAAGAAGACAAAGCAACATGTTGTTTGCACGTTTTTCTCTTTATTCCCGTGTGATCTTGTAGTTCTCCTGTGGTGTGTGTACTGCTGCTCATGTACAGTTTATTACCATATATGATGTGGTGGGGGGCGAGAGTAGGGAGTAGGGGGGTGACATGCAACACATGTCCCAGGCTGGGCTCAAACTGTGGATTTTGCAATTAAATAGCGGATGCTTTCGGCCTCTGGGCCACCGCGATGGTCCCCAGACTGCTTTTAAAATCAGCCATCCAGAGCCGACAGTCACTGAAGAGGGTCCAGCATGAATGAAGCTTCCAGTGTAGACGGCCGTATGGATTTAAACTGAATTGATCTGTTGCATCAGTCGGATGTAGACAAGCGTCTGCCTCTTTGTGAGAACAGTTTCGGTTGCTGCTGCACATCTCTGCGTTCACGTGCTCCTCGGACGGTCCCACGTCTTGAGTATTCTTTCAGATCTAATCAGGAGAACAGCACGTGCAGTAAAAAAGAGGATGTGCTGTGTTTTGTGTGTTTTGTACGTACTGTACTTCTGCACTATGATGACAATAAAGACGTGTCTATGATGTTGTTTGCTGTGTGCCTCCAGGATTTCAACGTCCCAGACTATCGGACTCACATGCAAGATCCACAGGGACGAAGAAGACCCTCTCTACTGTCTGAATTCCACCCTGGAACTGAAAGGTAAGGGCTTCCCTTCAGATGTCTGCAGCCTGATGCCGAATTATCTGACGAGTAACGACATCCTGAAAATGTATTTTAGATTTGGTTTGTTTTTTAAATCTTTAAGTTCTATAGTAGACTTGTTTTTCCTCCTGCTCTCCCTCAGGGATGCTTCCCCCAGATTAAAGTTTGCGTATTATCCATCTGGACGAGCTGATGTCTCCTCTGACATGTCTGTTCATTTGTTGTATATTTCTTTCCTTTAGGCCTCCAGAGAGACGCCATGGTTACGAACAGCAGTTCCACTCCCTCTCCCAGGCGGAGCACGAGGCCATGGAGAATAAACGGCCTCGCATGGAGACTATCGCCGAGTCCCACATCAGCCGCACTCCTCCCACGGCAGGGGGTTTAGTTCTGCCCATGACCCACTCAGTACAAGACAGTCTGAGAGCCAGTGTGGACGTCAAAAAGGTACAACATCAGTTTCAAACAAAGCAATCATATTTAGCTCCCGTTTAGTGAATCCTGCGAGGGGAAATTCAGTTTTACACTCTGATATTGAGACATGCTACACACACGCAGAGGCTGAAACACACACATGCACAAACAGGATCCTATGGGCATGCACTAATGGAGAGATGTCACAGTGAGGGGGCTGCACACAGCAAGCTCTCCTGAGCTGGTGTGATGGTTCAGTGGTTTGCTCAAAGGCACCACTCCAGCTTGGTCTGCAAAAGTTGCTAAAGACTAAGCTAATGTCGCCCTTATCCCTGCATAAGCTGTCCAATCAGGACGTTTCATTTCAGCCTTTGTTTTAGAGACAGGACAGTGGATAGAGTCAGAAATTTGGGACAGAGAGAGAGTGGGGAACGACGTGCAGTAAAGGAGCCACAGGTCGCCCACTCTAGAGGGTTTAAGCCTCTGTATGTGGGGCGCACGCACTAACTGCTAGTCTACAACGCAGTTCAGCAGATTTCAGCAGTTTTCAGAGGTTTTCAGCATCCAGTGTGCAAAAACACCCTTAGTGTAGTTTTAAGGATAGGCAGCATGCTAGTTGATGTCACTTCTCCATCACCTACAAATCGATATCAAGAAGGGGCGGGACTTCTGATACCAGCTTCTTAACAACAATGGTGGAGGAGAAATTAAACTGACTCGTCTTTACAAGGGAACATTTTTGGGCCTAGAGCTGCTGCTAATGTAATGACACGATTTATTAACACTTGTGTTTTCTTGGTGATGTTTCTTTAAATCAAGGACACCATTAAGCACACTGAGCTACTAAAACAGACCTAAACGGGGCGCCGGTAGCCTAGTGGTCAGTGCACGCGCCCCTTGTGTAGAGGCTGGAGTCCTCAAGAGAGGGCGGCCCGGGTTTTGGTCATTCCCCAATTTTTCTCTCTCCCTGGTTTCCAACTCTATCCCCTGTTCTGTCCCTAAAATTGAAGGCATCAAAAGCCCAAAAATAAACCTAATGATCTTTATCGAGGGATCGAGTTAACTACTGTAAACTAGCAACAATGAACACTGAGGTCGTTGGCCAGTCAGTGCTGTGGACACAGGCCCTCCGTCAGCTAACACTTCCATTCTCGTGCTTGATGCAGTCAGCAGCACTATTGAACTTTGCAGAGATCAGACCTCTGTCCTCTCTAGGTGCTTCATAATGCCAGTACATGTTGGTGCGTATGTGTGTTTCATCTACGCCATCCCCATCAAGAGGGCATACTTTGTATTTGAAGGATTGCATGGATTAGACGGGATCTTTTGTTGTACAGATTGTTTTTCTGTAGTTCTTTGGAAGCCCTAATGTATTCTTGTTGTTTTCGTCAGGATTCTCAGTTCTCTCTCAAAGTGGAGTCCCCATCCCAAGGAGGACACTCACTCCACTTAGGGGAAGAGCAGGACACGTCTCCCTCCAAACTCTCCAAGGAGGAGCTGATCCAGAGTATGGACCGGGTGGACCGAGAGATCGCTAAAGTGGAGCAGCAGATTTTCAAGCTGAAGAAAAAGCAGGTTGGAAAACCTCAATGAAACGAGTTATCTGTGAACGTGCATCAAACACAATGTGCAGAAAAACAATGAGCACAATGAGCAGCAGCTTTATGGGTTTGTACAAATCTGCGCTGCGTTTGACACCAAGTTAAATCATCCCAGCACATAGCCTGTGTCAATGCCACAGACAGCCTGAAAGAGACGTACTGCAGGTGATCACTTAATGTTGCTGAAACTTGGAGAAAACAGTCTGTGGATGTTTTCTGTTATCTCTTTTGAATTCCCCCTCGTAAAAACGGCGTGCAAGCTGAGCGTGACTGAGAGAGTTTAAAGCCTTTTCTCTGGTCAGTCTGAGTTTAACTTCTTTGTTTATGTGAGGTACTTTAGAAATACCTCATACCTCTCCCCTGTAACCTGGTGGTTGACATAACCTTAAAAACGTAAACATTGACCGAACAAACAGTCACCGGTTCAGCTTGTCTGTCGGCGTCAGCAGTGGCCTCCATGGCAGGAACCTGCAGCTGTGTCGTACTTGACCGAGCCTGCAGAGATAATCTGATAATGCCTGCATGGATCTCAGATATCAGGAGCTCAGATCAACACAGGGCACATGAGTCTGCCCTGCACAGTTTTGTATAAATACAGATACCAGAGTGATCATGTGAGAAAAGAAGCCCCTCGTGTCTTTTTCTGTATTTTTATTTAGTGCTTTTGGTTAAAATGTTTTATGACGCTGTTGTCTCTTAGCAACAACTGGAGGAGGAAGCAGCAAAGCCAGTGGAGCCAGAAAAGCCAGTGACCCCTCCCCCAGTGGAGCACAAGCACCGCAGCATCGTCCAGATCATCTACGACGAGAACAGAGTAAGTCATCCGATGCAAACAACAACAACAACAACAACAACACGCGTCAGCAGCAGGCCTCGGTTCTCCTCGGACATTTTGTTTGTGTCCTCAACAATAGCAGCTATTGTTTCATCCATCGTCTCCGTGCATCAGAAAAGCTGGAAGAAGTTACTTTTGTTTTCCACTGGCCCGAGTCAACTCCCTTAAAACGAGTGGAGCCGTCCCAAGCTGATGACACATGCTTCTCTGCTGTGTCCTAACAGCAGGGGGTAACCACGGTGACCACTGCCAACCAGGGACGCCCCCCCCAAACCAAGCCTTATAAACTCTTCAAATGTATCTGAACCTGTGCCTTTAAATCTCTCACTGTTCAGCTCTCACTACTTTAGATAACAGCCGTTTACTGTTTTCTAACCGCTTTCAGTCACGTCTGAGCTGTAAGGAGGACGTGCACTCTTTTAGGGCGCACACTCACACGAGGCCAAGTTACCCCGTACCTCGCCGAGGCACGATTGTCCCCCCTCCCAAGTCCCTCACTGACCTGCACTCACACTGCTTCAGGACTAACCGGGTCTGAGCACGGTTACCTCTGAACATATGCCATCACGTCGTAACACGACATGATTAATACTTTTAAGTGTCTGTATAAAGAGGAGGTGGATGGTTGTAGTATTTACCGTGTTTACTGAGGACAAAACAATAACCAAGATGACGTTGAGGCTGGGAGGGATTCTCTCTGCTACTCCCCCCCACCCTGGATGAAAACAAACTCGGAGTTGACTGTAGTGAAGACGACCGGGTGAAACAGAGCTGAGGGAGAGAAGATGTTTACTGACGAGCTAATGTATCGCACCCCTTGTACGGAGGCTCACCGGACAAGTGGGCGACCCCAGTTTCAATCATTTCCAGCATGTTATTCCCAACTCTCTCTCTCTCTCTCTCTCTCTCTCTCTTTCTCTCTCTCTCTCTCTCTTTCTCTCTCTTTCTCTCTCTCTCTCTCTCTCTCTCTCTCTCTCTCTCTCTCTCTTTCTCTCTCTCTCTCTCTCTTTCTCTCTCTTTCTCTCTCTCTCTCTCTCTCTCTCTCTCTCTCTCTCTCTCTCTTTCTCTCTCTCTCTCTCTCTTTCTCTCTCTCTCTCTCTCTCTCTCGCTCTCTCTCTCTCTCTCTTTCTCTCTCTTTCTCTCTCTCTCCTCTCTCTCTCTCTCTCTCTCTCTCTCTCTCTCTCTCTCTCTCTCTCTCTTTCTCTCTCTCTCTCTCTCTTTCTCTCTCTCTCCTCTCTCTCTCTCTCTCTCTCTCTCTCTCGCTCTCTCTCTCTCTCTCTTTCTCTCTTTCTCTCTCTCTCCTCTCTCTCTCTCTCTCTCTCTCTCTCTTTCTCTCTCTCTCTCTCTCTCTCTCTCTCTCGCTCTCTCTTTCTCTCTCTTTCTCTCCCTGAATTCTGAGTCTATCCACTGTCCTTTATCTCAATAAAGGCATAACAAGAAATACTATGCAATAAAAAAAGCATTAGATTCCGACTCTAATCACCTCGCCACCGTCTTTTTTCTTTTGTTCTCGATAGTAGAAGAGCGGTCGCCTGGAGAAAAAGCGCAGCTCCCAGCGTCTTTTCTTCCAAGAGCTCCGCCTTCTTTTGTGCAGCCGCTCCGAGTGCTCTTTTCCTAATGTATGACATTCCACGTAGTTTTGTCTCCTACAGATCGTGTCTTGTACCCACATCCTCCTCGCTCCGTGTCGGATCAAAATATAAAACCTGCAGTAAAAAGAAACGGAGCAGTGTCGGTCATACAGCGGCCGTTGTCAACAGACTGTTGTCATAGAGACAGGATGGACTAGCAGCGCTTTTCTTCTCTTTGCACAAACGCTTCATGCAAACGCTCCTGAACGCACAGCCAGCGCTTTACTGCCCGGAAAAACGCTAGGTGGACACGGGGCGTAAGGCTTTAAAGATGACAGCCCTGATTTATACATACATATGATATTGATTACCAGAATGTCTTTCCAGCTGGGAGTGTTTGTTGCTCTTGTTGTCATGTAAAAACTAAATACATTTTTTTATTTTGTCCTAGAAAAAAGCTGAAGAGGCTCATAAAGTCCTGGAAGGCCTCGGTCCTAAGGTGGAGCTGGTAAGCGATTTAACGGTTAATAATACATTTAGCCGTCGAATGAGCTCGGAGTAAAGAGTCACTCTCAGCTCAGCAGCTGCTCGCCTCATAGATAATAATGACTAATCCACGACTGCTTCCTTGTGTGCTCTTCTGTTTTTAGCCCCTCTACAACCAGCCGTCGGACACTAAGGTGTACCATGACAACATCAAGACGTGAGTTCTTACAATCGTTAGGGTGCTGTACTGGTTTCACATATTGTGCAAAATACACTTTACCATGTAGTGACAGATCAGCTTTGTCAACACATGGAGCTTGCATGTACAGAGGCTGGGTCTGCTGAAGGAGACATTGCTGTTTTGGTGGCCGTGGCGACTAATGGCCATCGGTTAGGTTATGTAACCTGTCAGTAGGTTAAAAGGGCAGGACTGGAGGAAGGTGTGTCTTCACTGAGCACTTATCCTTTCTTTAGGTTACCTATATAGGTCTGTCTACAAACCCCCCAATGATGAGAAAAGTCCACCCTCTCCGTCTTTTGCCTGCTCCACTTTTCAGAAAATGTGTGCTCAAACAGGCCGTTTGGAGATTTTCCCTTCATGACATCACAAAGGGCAGTAACCCCTCCCCCAGGTGGGTGACACTCCCACAGCTAGGTGTTTGTTCTGCCCTCTGAGTCTGCCTTCTCAACGTAAACAATAGGACATGGAGCGAGAAAGCCCGAGCCACCCAAGCCCTTCCAGAGAGGGGCGTGGTCAGACACAGCTCATTTACATTTAAAGCTACAGACACAGAAACAGCCTGTTCTGAGCTGGGCTGAAATAGAGGGGTTTATAGGCATGATCAAATACAGGATCAGAGTGTTTAAGACATGTTTTGAGGAGCTCTGAGACTTATTTACACTGAAGAGGAGGAGAAGATGTGACCTTTAAAGTCCAGGATCTTTGGAGTGGACAGGACATTGAGCCCACTAACAGGATCGCTAAGGTCTCAGCTTAGGAAAGTGTTTGAGCTGATGCTGAAAAACAAGCTGATAATTCTGTCTTAATCTGATTGCTGAGTCAACTGAATAGGACGCCCAACTGACACCAAGGAGAGAGAGAGAGAGAGCGAAGTGAAAGCACGCACTCGTGTCTAAAGCAGGGTTGTGTCGAGGGGTTGAAGGCCACTCTGTGCAGAATCAAACCTTTTATCAGTGTGTACCATGAGAGAGGCCCGTCTGGCTCAGTCTGTTATCGGGACAGAGACCACCACGGTGTGAATCAGCCGCACAGACCACACTCTTCAGGGTCGGCTCTCTCACTCTCTCGCTCCCTGCAGCCACCATCTTGATTTCCCAGTTTTCTGTAGCAGTCCCACTGAGGTGAAAAAGGATGAATCCGTGTGTGACGGAGAATAAATCAAGTTCTACTCCTGGAGACTGTTTTAAATCATAGAACAAACTTAACTCTGGCCTTCATGCTGACCCTTCTTCGTCAACATAACAGGTTTCTGGGGGGCATTACTTCATGATGCAACTTTTATGTTTTCCTGTAAATGCCTCAAACATTTCACTGAAGAAAAAAGTCATAACCTTTGTGAAGTCTCTCCCACTGAATGCTCTTTGTTCTCTTTAGGAACCAAGTCATGAGGAAGAAGCTGATTCTGTTTTTTAAGAGGAGGAATCACGCTCGCAAACAAAGGGTGAGTGTCCCCTCCTGCTGTGAGCAAAGCACGATGGAATCTCTGGACGCGCCATTAGCTGCACCCGTTATTCCCGTGGTCACTGTAACATTTAAAGATGGAGTGTTTGCACTTTACTGAGCACGGGAAACATGATCGAGGTCACTGGGACCACTCTGCAAAAACACATTTAAGCTACCGTATAATCTGGTGTATAAGACGCACTTTTAATACCAATGTTTTCATCATAAAAGTTGGCTGCGTCATATTCACCGACCAATATACCAGAATGAAATGCTGACACACACACCGTCATTACCGCGCGTGACTTAAAGCAACTAAAAATACATCCCGTTCACTGTGTATTGAAAGCTGATTGCACGCTGCGCTGGGAGAGACAGCGACACAGACCAGTCAGGCTGCGTGACTTTATAACATCTTCTCTCTCATTTACAGAAAACGGTAGTATATTGTTCCGTAAATAAACCTTGTCGAGTGCTCTTTTGATTGAAAGACTATGGATTCTGTGTCAGCGTAATATATGTGTCCCAGTCTGTGAGGTCACATTGCGTTACGGTGTTACAGAAGCTCCACACACACACACACACACACACACACACACACACACACACACACACACACACACACAGCGCTGCGCTCCCTGCTGGCTCAGCTGATCCCGTCTCGCCTCTGTCACACTTCTGTTACTACATTTGAAGACGTTACAGAGCGGGGATTGAACCGCCCATTACGCCTCCGCCACATTCTGATTGAAGGTGAAACGTCACAGGGGCGTGAATATCGTACCTCTGAACAGGACACCACGTCCAGATGACCACAAAACACTGCTTTCTCTAAGCACTCGTACAATCTAACATGCTGACGTTTTAACCCGTCTGTGGAGTCCCGCGTTACAAAGAATTAAAAGCAAGCGGTTGCAGTTTCACATTTTGATTCATCCAGAAGGGGGCGTTTATTTTTGATCATAATTTCACGGTCATCCATCCGGCAACATTTTAGAAGTTTCACCCGAAAAAACCACAAACGTAAACTTGATGCTGTGCTACAGCGAACGTCAAGTCTACACGATTTCATGGCGGCCCGTTCAATATTTGTCTTAACCCAAGAGGTGCACTGAATGACGGATATTTCCATCCTTTGAGCTGTGTCGGTTTTCAGGCTTTTCAAAAACGCACTGATGTATTTAAAGTACGGGAGGAAAGGCCTTGGTTTCCTCCGTTTGTTGAAAGTATTGTGTGAGCCAAGAGCTTCTTCAAAATCATAATAAATACATTCACATGAAAGAGCACATCTCTCCGTCTTTCTGATCATTAACCAGTCATTGAAATATTTCAGAATCACCCCATGTCGAGTCACTCGACTCTCCTTTTTTTGTTGTATCGACCAGTTCAGTGGGTCGCACCTTTCTGTGGCGGTTCTCTGTCGGGGTCAGACAGACCTGATGGACCCTGAACAATGGCAGAGTGCACATGGCCTCATGCCAAGAGGTACATGAATTGTTTGTCTCTGGCTGCAGAGAGTAGAAACCAGGCTGTATTATGCTCCCGATACAGGAATCACTCCACAGCTTTACCCAACATTTTAACCCTTAAACCTTTTGGAAACCAGTTTTTATTTTTTTCCTTGTGAGCATTTAAACCAGATCGTATGAGAGAACAAAATTATTAAGTTAAAAACAGACGCGGCACTTAAAGGAGCAGTATGTCACTCTGACACCTAGTGTTTAAAATGGGTACTGCAGTCCAAATTCTAAACATTGTAGAGAGCTGTCTCCCCCCGCCCCCTCCTCCCTAGAGTGGATGCTCACGCAGGTCACCATGTGGTGGACACTGAAGCTTCAGTGTTTATCCAGCTCTGCATCGGTCTGTAAACCTTTCTGCGTTCTAACCTCTCTCCATTTCTCAAAAGCATCTCCAATATTGATCCTAGTTTGAGCACGTTTCTGCTCGTGGAGCTTATTAGAAACATGCAGAGGCTTTTTAGGTCGGGTACAATCACTTCTATCTGAACCAGTTCTCTTGCCCGCTTCCATCGCTGCAACACCTGTTGGTTTGACCTGATAACTGCTCTCATATCTGGCAAACCGAGGGGCGTCCAAAACGGCCGTGTGGGGGTGCCTTAAAACCGCCTACCTTCTCTGGTCCAAACAAATCCAGACCATTCAGGACCAGAATCTAAAGTTAGAAGGAGGACATACTGGCTGCTGCATTGTTGTCAGAGAAGCCAGCACTTCAACATAGCATGTTTCCTTAATGTCTGATCATATAGTAAGCTCACTTTATCATTTCACTCACTACACATCTTACGTACTGCTCCTTTAAATGTGCAGATCCATGTAAAGGCTCATGTAACCAAATCTTAATGGGCTTTTATAAGCGTTTTGTAATCATAACAGTTGCGTCAGAACAAACTGTGCCCGAGTGGAGACACAGAATTAGACGACATGAAAGAGGAGATACAAACCCACAACAAACACACCCAGTTCCTGAACGGCGTGTACTCTCTCAACTCTGCTCGCACTTCAAGTTTCTGCAGCCTGTTGGTTTATTTGTTGCTGTGTTTACCTTTCAGAGACGAACGGGGACACTGACTCCTGTGACGGGTTAATTTGAAAAGGGAAATACATAGCTATGCATTCATGTTCATCTACAGACTGTAGAAATTGGAGACGTCACTGTCACCTTTTTTCTAAGTAGCCCAGCAGTTAGACTTTAATAATAAATCGTTTTCATTGTATTAGCCCCTCACGCGTCTTCCTCTCAGACGCCTTATCATGCTTTACATCTGTCACCACAGACAGGCGGCGCTCTGTCCACGGCTTCATCAGAATCTGTGAAACATCGTCCAATAGAAGCTGAACGGGGCTCTTTTTGTAGAATTGTTTTTTCAGTTTTAAGTAACCTGTAGACGATTTGTAGGAGAAGAAGGAGCAGAACTCTCTCTCTCCGCTGGTATCACAGATTTTTATCAGGGAAAAGGAAAATATCAGCTCCCTCACGATATATATATGCCTTGTGGATCTTTTGGCTCGTGGCGTTGGCAAAGAGTTCTTTTGGCTCCTCACTGCAGGGATAGATGCCCACTCCTACTGTAACATTTTCCATGCTGTGCACACAGGAACAGAAGATCTGCCAGCGCTACGACCAGCTGATGGAAGCGTGGGAGAAGAAGGTGGAGGGGATGGAGAACAACCCCAGACGCAAAGCCAAGGAGAGCAGAACACGGGAGTACTATGAAAGGCAATTCCCTGAGATCCGCAAGCAGAGGGAGCAGCAGGAGCGCTTCCAGAGGTAACGGCTTCCGCCTGTGATTGGCTGTTTGATCACATCTATGTGCAGAAACACACGGATACGAATCACACTAACATTTTTACATTTTTAGATAATTGGTTTACACTTCTCAGGATGGAAAAACCCTAGCATACATTTTCATTTCATAGTCAATTTAAATTTAACTGAGCCAAACTTTTCTGTCAGACGCCCCAAAACCCTCCTGATAACCTTTTTATAATCATGGAAGACACAGCTGTAGATACAGCTCAGGACTGATGGAGAAAGCCTTAAAAACTCCTGATATATTCTGGTTGAGCTGCATGTGTGAACGCAAGCTGAATGTTTCTCTCAGACTTTATCCAGAGTTTCTCCTCCAGCCTCCTCCTATTTATTCTGCAGAAAGTCACTTCTGCATTATTATTTTACATCACGTCTCACCTCAGGAGACCCCCCGCCCCCCCTCCTTCGCAGGATAGTCTCCTGCTGTGAAGTGCATGTGTGGACAACCAGGTCAGGAGGATTTCAGGGTCCGTCCTCCTGAAATTATCTAGAAGTTTTCAGGAGTGCATGTGTGAAAACTGTTAACGTGATAATGGGATCGAAGCGGCTTTTTACACCTCTCATTAACATCCCTCCTGGGCGATCTCATTACAAGTGGATAGCCTTAATGCTAGGTGTGAACGCACCCCATTGCTCCCTGAGATTGAGACAGTTCAGAATACTTAGAGGTGGTCTGACACCCATTTATCCAGATTGGTTTGGTAGTGTAAACGCTCATCATCCTGGGCTGCATTCAGGACTGTAAACTGGGAGAACAATGCGGCTCCCATCATGTGTAAGCGATGCTGCATCTTCAGGAGAGACAGCAGTTATTTGCACGTGAGGCGGGGAAGTGAATTCTGATCTTTAAGTGCTCAACAGAGACACATTGTTAAGTGCAAAGTGTGCACGCCCATACTAGAGCGCTGGCGGCTTGTTATCAGATCACCCAGGAGGGATGTTGGTCTAAGTTGTAAACAAAGATGGAGGGACCAAATGTTTGATGCATTTATGATGCTCAAAAGAACTGTAGCGCCACAGATATTAAAATAGTCTCCTCCGTTTTTAGGATGTTGATAGCTAACACCTGAACGGAGGACACTGTGTGGTGTGTCTTTGGGCAGAGACAGCAGCTGTATCGGTGTAAGGGTCGGTCACAGGGTCATTGTCGGGTGTCTGGTTGTGATTTGTGATTTCATTGACATCTCCGAGTGAGAGTTTGCGTGTCAGTACCTCTAACAAAGACTGTGAAGGAGGAAGCGAGTCATAACTGCTCAAACTGACTTTTTCATTCTGTAATAACGGGAACAATGATTCTGTTTGTTCACAGAGATCAAAATGTTCTTAAAAAGTTCTCAGAGTAGCAGTTACACTCTGTTTGATTCTTCTCTGGATTTATCTGGTGACCCACGTGAATCCCTGATTACGTTAAAACTCATTTTGAAAGACGTGATGAGCTGCTCAGTGAGAGAAGGAGAACTTTAGGACGTCTGCAAGCCTTAATGTGTGACGAGTGTTCGTGAAAATGTTTGTGTAGAGCTCGAACTAAACCTGTTGAAAAATTAACTACAGTTCGCCAACAGTTACCCGTTTTGTTGATGTTGTTTTGTCATTGAGTGTGTGTGTGTGTCTGTGTGTGAAATATAACCGATTTTATCTCTGAGCAGCTAATGGGTTAAATGTGAGGCTTTAAACTAATTTGCTAAAAGCCTTGTCCGTGTGTTTTTGCAGGGTCGGACAACGAGGAACCGGCCTTTCTGCAACGATTGCAAGAAGCGAGCACGAGATTTCAGAAATCATAGACGGCCTTTCAGAGCAGGAGGTGAGTCATTCAAGAATCAAAGTGAGATATGAGATTAAACCCCAAGCTGCAACCCAACGGGGTTGAAACATGAAGTGCAGAAAAACTGCAGTTCCTCGGGTGTCCACTTGAAGCTGCCTCCAAAAGGCTCAGACTTAAATTAATCTCAAACATGCTCACACTACAAGATAAGAAAATAATGGCACATCACAGACTACAGGATTTTTATCAAGATTATCACACCCGGCGGAGGAACGCACCCCCTCACGTGACCTCCCGTAAACAACGGAGCCGGAGGTTAAATTTGGATTTTAATGCTTTGTAAAGAGAAACTTAAAAAACGAGTTTGGGTTTAGAAATGTCCGAAGATGATCGTCTGTTCCTCAGCGAGAGCTGCAGGTTGGATTTTAAACTTTCTGGTTGCGTCCTGCTCGCTCAGACTTCAAAATGATCAGATCATCGGTTCAGAGCAGCCTCGAGTCGGGAAAGACCCCACGATTGTTGGGAAGGGAGAATCAGAGTCCGAACACGCGCAACTCTCCCATTTAGATTTCATGAAGTCTGAGTTATGCATAATTAGGGGCGTGGCGGACTCGACTATAATAGCGGTGTGTCAGGAGGCTTTAAAGTCGCCTCAGCTTCTGCTCGTTGCCTGTCGTTAGGTTGACTGGAAGTTTGATAGAGTCAGCATTTCCAAAATGGCGACTGCCATCGATGGGCTTCCGAAACAGCCCTTCAGAACCCAATGTGTGACGTCATTCAGACTTCGTCCATTATTATTTACAGTCTACGGACTAAACCACATTTTTACCTCAACGCATCCAAAAAGCCATTACCACCCCACAGCTGATTTCTTTCCCTGCCCGTGCTCCACAGAACAACGAGAAACAGATGAGGCAGCTGTCAGTCATCCCTCCCATGATGTACGACTCGGAGCAGAGGAGAGTGCGCTTCATCAACATGAACGGCCTGTTGGACGACCCGATGAAGGTGTACAAAGCCCGGCAGTTCATGAATGTTTGGACCGAGCACGAGAAGGAGATCTTTAAGGAGAAGTGAGTGTTTGTTTTTTATCGTAGTGTCGAGGTGAAAGTCCGTCCCATTGAGCCTAATGTATAAATGTTCTTTTATATGCACATGAATCACACCTGGTGTCTCTCTTCAGGTTTGTACAACACCCCAAAAACTTTGGCCTGATCGCCTCGTATCTGGAGAGAAAGGTAAAGAGATGCTTGTACTTCATATTATCAAACATTACAGACTTTAAAGGTCACATATCCTCCTCCTCTTCAGTGTAAATAAGTCTCAGAGCTCCTCAAAACATGTGTGTGAAGTTTCTTGTTCTGAATCCACTCTGATCCTGTATTTGATCATGCCTATAAACCCCTCTATTTCAGCCCTGCTCAGAACAGGCTGTTTCTGTGTCTGTAGCTTTAAATGTAAATGAGCTGTGTCTGACCACGCCCCTCTCTGGAAGAGGCTTGGGTGGCTCGGGCTTTCTCGCTCCATGCCCTATTGTTTACGGTGAGAAGGCAGACTCAGAGGGCAGAACAAACACCTAGCTGTGGGAGTGTCACCCACCTGGGGGAGGGGTTACTGCCCTTTGTGATGTCATGAAGGGAAAATCTCCAAACGGCCTGTTTGAGCACACATTTTCTGAAAAGTGGAGCAGGCAAAAGATGGAGAGGATGGACTTTTCTAATCATTGGGGGGTTTGTAGAGAGACACATGTTAGAGTTAGAGGAACATGGTGAAGAGTATGCTGCAGAATATGTGACCTTTAAAGTTCTTTATAGTTTTTCTCCCATCCATTTAAACCAAACTCTCACCGACTGAAACACAAAATTCTATTTCAAATAAAATGCAAAATAAGCAATAAGATAAATACTGTAGCGTAGTCCGACATATTCATCAGTTTATTAAGTTTTAAGATCATTTCAAAGTGTTGATTCTCGTCTGTTGTTGCCTCCATGTTCCTCACACATCACGTCTGCTTTCAGTGTGTCGCTGATTGTGTCCTTTACTACTACTTGACCAAGAAGAACCACAACTACAAGACGCTGGTGAGAAGAAACTACGGACGACGGAGAGGACGGAACCAGGTAAACCTGAAACTGTTTTTTAAACATCTGAGAGATTCAGCGGGGTGTTTGCAGTGGAAACATACCCCGTCATGTGACTGGGAGGTGTGGGTCTTCATATTCTGACTACGCAGCATTAGGTGTGTCTCACCCATCGCCACACCTGTTTCTTATAAGCCTGTCAGTCTGGCTGCACATTCGGTGCGTAACAGATACACGGCTAGCACATATTTAACACATGTGCCACACCTCGCGATAGTATTCAACCATTCAGCCCCAACATTGCTGATACTTCACGGGTCTTAATGATGACACAGAAGGCAGAGCGAGCTCTCCTCCAACATTTTCTCAGCTTTCAGGGGTCGTTCAGACTCCCCAAAGTGTTCCCTCTATGGGTGTAGGTCTCACCTGACAGGTGGGGCAGGGAACACATTTTACTTAACCTTACTAATTAAAGGCAGGGTTGGTCATTTCCTCCAGATCACTTTTTAAGATTTTGGTTGAAATTGTCTTTAGGTCCTGACAGAAATTAATAACTCATGAGCTCTGAAAAAGGAACGAAGATAATCCATCATCTGTAGCAGTTGTAAGCCTGTAAAAACTTTGACCAATATCTGCCATGAGGTACCAATCTGATGAACCAATCACGCCTCCCTGTCTCTCTGCACGTTCTCTACCTCTTGCGTGCTCTAGCCCACACTCAAAGAACGTCACCGATGACGGAGTTTATACTGTGAGTTTACTTACCGCTGAATGAGACATGAGACGACGTAGTTTCTACACAATGCATGCGATGAGCTGAGGTCCACTTCTGGAGCAGCGGCGCTCGTAAATGTAAGTGAGGGGCGTGGCTTTTGAGGGAGCACAGAGGGGAGGGGGTGGGTGCAGACGGAGCACTGAGGGAATGCTACTTTCAAAATCATGCTAGTTTTCAAACATTACCAACCCTGCCTTTAAAAAAACAAAGACAGGTTTATGAGTTTTTATAAAAACATATTTTAGATACTTAAATGTTGGAAATAGATATGATTATTAAACTTTATGCCCCCCCTGCTTTAGGGGGTCCCAGTTTAGCATCCCCTGGATGTGTCTGGATTCTGGATTCACCGGCTTGTTCAACCACCACGCTTGAAAGCTCGTCATGTTACTTTGACCAGCAGCAGGGCTCTGTTGATGTGACCGGGACTCAAGTGTAACCCACATCTCTGTGGTTGACAAGTGAGAACCTCCCTGTACCGGTGATTCGTCCTTTTAGTCCCACGACACCTCGGCAGGGCCGGACAGTGAGCTCCAACGTCCCAGAGTCACCCCCCCTTCCATGCTAGCTCTCCCCGCCACCACATCCACACGCAGAACTTCTATATGTTAGGTGTTTTTTTTACACGTTACTCCAAAAGTGTTGAATGTTTGTAAAAACAAGCAGCAGATGAAATGTGAAGGATACCACGAGGGGCCGAGCCCTTGTTTTGAATCAGTTAAAAACCACACGCTCACATGATCACGCTTTCGTGCGATAGAAGAAAATGATTACACTTATCTCTCAAACACGGGGTGAAGACGAGAGGTGAGACCAGGACACGGGGAAACACACACACACTCTCTGGTTGTGTTGACTTTGATCTTTGAAATGCTGCAGTTAGTTTCCTCCTCTATGAATGAGTACTGGTAGAATAATACATTTGATTTTCAGCACCTGCTGCTGAACAGGCTCACAGAAAAAAAGTGCAGAAAAGTCTCATATTTCTTATTGATGTAGAAAACATCGACCTGAAGATTCGACTCGATGCTGTTGCTTCTTTTGCTGCGTGTTGCCCCACTAAATGCATTCGTCGCAGCGTCCAGACAAACTGGAGCTGCCTCCTTTAAAGCCTCCGTGTGTGCAATCACTGTCAAACCTGGAATGTGAACTTTAGAGACGCCAGAGTGGAAACTGCTAAATGACAGCGATGGACAGGTATTCTTCTTCCTGGGTTGTGTAAGGGGGGGGGGAGTGTGATGCTGTTGTTGCATCAGACCGAAATCCATTTCCAAAGGTGTGTCTCACTCCTCCTCTTTGGGCGACATTAAATATTGAATTCAGTCACTTTGTTGGATGTTTTCTCGTCTATCCTCGTACAGGACATTCTGTCTCTGCGTGCGTCTGCTGCGACGCAGTGGGCTGATTGTGGACTGTTTCTTTGACATAGGAGGAGTTGAAGGTCACAAGAGTTCATGATTACTTCTCCCGCACAATGATGCTTCTTCTCACTTTACTAAGTGACTGGTACAATGCTTCATGGGTGATACTCCCTCTGGTTAGCCTGCAGTATGCTTGAGTTCATAGTGTAGATTGAGCCGCCTGTGGTTGAGAGAGGACTGGTTCACTTCTCTGATACAGGATGCAAGTAAGTGATGGAAAAAAAAGCCTTTTACGATTGGACGCTTGTGAACTCGTCACAACTGCCTCAAAAAACGCTGATGTGTCATTTCACGTGGCCGTCAGACGGTCTCTTATTCCTCTTTTGTTTCGGATCTGAACCTAAAAGCCGCCGATGCTCTTTCTTGTGGTAACGGAGAATGTAGTGTCGTGCAATTTTGAGTAGCAGAGCTGGTTTGAGGTTATTAATCATGTGATGATAGAGAACTACAGATGGATGCTACTGTGCAAGGTGATTATCTTTAACGAAAACTAACGCTCTTTGACACGAGCGCACTGAGTGACACGTCAGTTTCTATGTTGTTGAGCTCGCTGACTGCTGGAGTTCAAACTTTCTTCATTATCTTATGAACTATTTTAAAGGATATTTTTAAAGTTGCTCGAGATCTTTCTCTGAACTGTTTACGCTACAGAGACAATAAAAAATGACTAACACCAAACGAAACAAACCGGCGTTAAAAACTAATTAAAACTTGGGCTGTCCCCCTCCTCTGTAGACTGGATGCTCAAGCAGGTTGCCATGTGGTGGACACTGAAGCTTCAGTGTTTATCCAGCTCTGCATCGGTCTGTAAACCTTTCTGCGTTCTAACCTCTCTCCATTTTTCAAAAGCATCTCCATATTGATCCTAGTTTGAGCACGTTTCTGCTCGTGGAGCTTATTAGAAACATGCAGAGGCTTTTTAGGTCGGGTACAATCACTTCTATCTGAACCAGTTCTCTTGCCCGCTTCCATCGCTGCAACACCTGTTGGTTTGACCTGATAACTGCTCTCATATCTGGCAAACCGAGGGGCGTCCAAAACGGCCGTGTGGGGGTGCCTTAAAACCGCCTACCTTCTCTGGTCCAAACAAATCCAGACCATTCAGGACCAGAATCTAAAGTTAGAAGGAGGACATACTGGCTGCTGCATTGTTGTCAGAGAAGCCAGCACTTCAACATAGCATGTTTCCTTAATGTCTGATCATAGAGTAAGCTCACTTTATCATCTCTCTCACTACACATCTCACTGATTGGTCCTTTAAAGAACTCCCCACACAGTTAACCTAGATATTAAAGAAAGTTCATTGACCTTGGTTGGTGTGTTTGTGTGTGCTCATGTTTTTCAAAGGGTTTAACGTGAGCCAGGCCGTACAACGATCATTTCACATCCACACAGTAGAGCAGTCATACTGCTGAGATCTTTTTTTAAGACTGTATCAGAGACAGAATAGTTATTGTGCCTTTAAGCTGAAGATGTGAGTGAACAGCAGCAGTTACAGCGGGCGTACTGAGTCATTAGAGAGAAGAGGAAGAGGACTGAGTGAGCAAAAGCAAGAGAAGAGGAATGTAGGGCGAGTGAGTGAAAGTCAGTGAAAAAAAAAAAACCTCAGTGAGACCGAGTCAGCGCTGGCTGCTTATCCGCTGAGTGTGTGCTGTGTTTTTTTTTTCATTTTCCATTTCCTCTTTCCTCAGAGAGAGAGAGAGAGAGAGAGAGAGAGAGAGAGAGAGAGAGAGAGAGAGAGAGAGAGAGAGAGAGAGAGAGAGAGAGAGAGAGAGAGAGAGAGAGAGAGAGAGAGAGAGAGAGAGAGAGAGAGAGAGAGAGAGAGAGAGAGAGAGAGAGAGAGAGAGAGAGAGAGAGAGAGAGAGAGAGAGAGAGAGAGAGAGAGAGAGAGAGAGAGAGAGAGAGAGAGAGAGAGAGACCCCCCTCTCTGAAAAGCTGAGTTGGTACAACCCGGCCATCTGACAGGCCCAAAAAACTCACTGTGCTGCTGTGAGTGCCAATCAAAGAGGAGTGCTCGCAGGGATTACCTTGAGTGACCCTGCATAGATTAGTGCGTGCATGTGAGATGGACAATTCTTTGGGCGGCTTAAGCGGCCTGATGACACGCTTTCCCGGAATATGTGCAGCCGTGCCGTGGTCCGGCAGCCCTTCTAAGGAGCTCTGCTCTGGTGCTGTCCTGCCCCTCTCCTCTTGCTACCGTTACCACCGCTATGGAAGCACCGGAGGGTAAACTCACATTTCCAACACGAGTAAGCTGTGGCTCACAGCAGAGCAAAGAGGTTTTTATGACCAGCAAATGAGCTTGCAGGTATGTGGCTAGCTTTGAAACCACAGATTTTGCTGTTGTTAGCACAGTGACTCAGTTGACTTCTCTTGTTTTGTCGGTGTTGTACTTCTTCTTGCGCTGTTGCTTGGGCCGTTTGCTTCCTGCATCTTTACTGAGGGCTTGTAGGCGGTTAAAGTCAAATGCTTTTTTAGGACATGTGCAGACATGGTGTTTAATTTTAATGTCAAACTAAGGCTGTGGGGAATTTATGTATTTATGCTAAGAGGAAGGGAATGTAACCGAGAGGAAATCAGCAGCAACTTTTTAAAGTCATAATTTATTGTGCAGAGTGTTTAGGAGACAAGACCCTGATAGTGCGTTAGCATTTCTTCAAACATAGAAAACAGTCTCCTCACTAGTGTCGGCTAAATCTGCTTTTGAACACTCTAGAAAAACTCCGAAAGACAACAATTACCTCAATGCACCCCTACAGAAGTCCACACAGGCTTCATCCTCCGCTGTGTCTGCAGCCATGTGTTTGTTTTCAAAAGTCAAACTTAATCCTGAGTACCTGGTCCGGTCTTAGCATCTTCCCTGAGAGTGAGCGAGCGAGAAGCAGAGTGTACATCCCTGCAGATATTATTCAGAACAGATTGAGATGTAACGTTAGCCTGTATCGTTAGCGGTGTCATCGTTGTCTCATGTTTAGCAGCTTTACCGGCTGCAGAAAGTCGTCTAACCAGAGTTATGTCTCAGGTTTGACATAAATAATTCAATAAATCCATCTGACACCAAAAAGTGGTCTCTTTCCTCGTCCATCTTCAAGTTAGCTTCAGAAGTTTGGAACAAACGATCTCAACTAGCATGTCATAAATGAGCCTCCAATGAAGACATTTAGCCATGGACTATAGTCGTCATGGTAACAGTTGAATACACAAACACATACTCCACATGCTAACAGTTAGCTAACAACGGGCTTAAGACGCTAGCCGAGTCAGATTTTAACTAAGTCTGTTAATATTACTGAACCGTGTAAGTCGACATGTTTGTTTAGCTTCTCTCAACGTCTTTGCCGGCTCCGTGCATCTGCTCGTCAACAGATGCACGTTGTCGATGAGGGGGAGGAGTTAGTAGCACTATGTGTGTCTTACGACAGAACAGTTGCACTCTGAGACCTTCTGTGGGCGCCAAAAGCACACCAAACCAAATTCCTCCATATTGTTGCATGTGGGAAAGGAGCCACTGGTTGGACTCGAACCCGGGCTCGCTTGGAGGACTATAGCTTCCGTACATGGGGAGCGCGTACTAGCCACTGTGCCCCTACAGTAACATTTTTTAGCTGTAACTTTTGTTTATTAGCAGCTTGGTCCTATGTGTCATTATATCGATCACACTGATAGTATCGTGCAAGTTCTATCTGTTTAGCTGTTGTCTTGTTATTTTTGCATGCAACCTATCGCCTGGTATTAGCTGACAAAGCAAACATACACCTCGTGGCGTCCATGTTGCAACAGGACCGTTCACTCAGGTGTGACGTCATTCCCAGCTCTGAGATCCGAGGGCGGCAAATGGAACGCACCAATTCTTAAACTGGCATCAGCAAAGTCCCTCATTTCAGCCTCTGCCTGAAACGCTTAATTTCAGCTGCTGCCTCTTTAAGGCCCCGCCTCCCCATGTGCCCACTCCTCTGATTGGCCAGCTCTGTTTGCAGTCGCAGGGACATCTGAGTGAGCTCCTGGGTGGGCGTAGCCTTGAAAGAGCTGCTGGGGTGGGCGTGTCCTACAACTTTGCTCCGATACGTTGACAGAATCAGACGTCAGGTTTTCGACAAGTTCTCGTAACGTCTCGTTCAGAGCAGCAGGAAACTTTGTCCATCGTAACTTTATATGTTTGTATTTAAAGATGGATCAGCAGAATAGATCTCCTTTAATACTTGATAGAAAATGCATAGAGGAGACAGCAGACGGGTTCTGTAGGCCTCACATTTATAAAAAGCTCTCGACGACTCCTTCATTTATTGTTGGTCAGTACATTTATCCAGCGGTCTTTTTCATTGGTTAGTGATGAGAAGTTATTCTGCTGCAGAGCTCCAGTAACCAGGGTAACTGTGGCCAATGCTTTTTTACAATCCTGCTCTTTTTCAGTCATTTCTGAGCAGATTATTCTTCCACTGAGAACTATCGGGAGTTTCCATCAGCTGGACGGTTAGTTTGATAAACATGTTTACTTTTATTTCTCTGCTTCTCTTCTTCCTGTTTACAAGAACGTTTGAGGAAATCTGAATCGAAAGGCGATGCATAGAAAAACTTAAAACTTAATTTCCTCTTCTTGCTGTGAAACTGCTTGAAGCAGGAGAGATTCCTCTGGAGGCCTCAGTCCTGCGGTCGGAAAGAGAAGATTGACTTGCGGCTCCGTCATTTCCTAAATCAAACAGCACTCGTGAATCAGCAAAAGAGGGGAGAAATTAAAACTCTTAAAATATTCAAGCCAGGTCAGGAAAGAGCTTCATTTCAAAACACTGAAGAACCACAGAACCACAGGGCCTCATTGACTCTTTGGAGAACATCTGTGTGGAGGCTCTTTACGCAGTGTGGGAGAAGAGGCAGGAATGCCACGGCTCTCCGACCAAAGCAAACAGCAGTGCGCTCCCAGATTCCCAACCGGAGCAGCTTCGCACTGAATGACACGTATGGGGAGAACAACTTTAAAGACAGGTCTCCTCTGCATAACTAAAACATGCTCTGCAGACTTCTACAGGCCGAGAACGAGTGAGAAGTCAGAGTCTGACGTGCTCCTCTCTGCAGCTGAGCTCTGAATCTGCAGGCCGTCCCTGGACGAGCTGAACGCTGCAGCTGCATCATCATGCTGTTTGATAGATCATCGCACTTCCAAATTATTCTTTCTCTTCTGGCATGCGATACTCTAAATATGGGTCAATAAACCACTGAGGGGAAGAGTTTGATCTGTGCAATGACGCGTATCCTTGATGAGGATTCTGTGGATAGTTCGCAGCACTTGTTTTGATCTGTCTTCTCTGTGTTTTCAGCTGTTTAAACGCCACGTTTCATCCACGTATCGCTGTTCTATATCCCACTGCAAATCCCCACAACACGTTTAAACCATGGTGCCTTTTCTGTGATAGTTGACAGTGTGTGCATCGATTATTGTGTTAAAAGTAGGAATATCTAATTAGAAATGTGGTTTAGCAAGCGTACACATCATATTTATTTCATGAACACCTACGACCTTAAAGATGATGACCATGGTTTTGTTTGATGATGACGATTTTAAGATTTCTATACTGATTAGAACTCAAGAACAGCCGTCAATGTTGAGCTCTGCCTCTGGTCACTTCCTGTTAACACCTGTACTCTGCCTCTGGTCACTTCCTGTTAACACCTGTGCTCTGCCTCTGGTCACTTCCTGTCAGCACCTGCCTCTGGTCAGAATATTATATCGGAGAACAGAAAACATTTTGCAGCAGGTTAATTAGAGCACGGAGGTCGTAGCGGTGGCGTGTAGATGTCAGTAGCCGTTTATCTTTTGTGGCATATTAATGAAATGTCGGCATCTGGAACGCCTAACTACTGATTCAGAGAAGAGTTTTTTATCGGGCAGATGACGTCACCTGTTGGACCAACTCTGACTTGTTTTCATGGTCAAACAGGAGAGAAAATGTCGGCGTTGTGCGAGTCTGACGCCAGAAGAAAATATTAAAAACAGACTGGCAGAATCGGCAATCTGTACTAATTCTCACAATCTGTGCATCTCTACTGATGACTCATCCCGTACTCAGGGGCGTTTACTATTTTTCAACTGATTTAAAAGCTCTGTCTAAACGAACGATCAACTCAAACGTTTTGTCCCGCCTTCCATCTTGAGGAAATCCGTTACGACACGTCGGTTAGAGACTAGAATCTCCATCAAAATGTCACAGTGGTAATGATTTGGGGTAGGGATGTAAAAATGAATCGTGAGGCAGTTAAAAATCGATCCAAAGGTGTCAAGATTCTCATCGGTACTCTGAAAAACGAATCGCAGTAATATTGTGAGCGTCAGCAGCTGTACTACTGCTTAAGAAACCTGGCCTCGATAGCAGTGTGCTAGCCAATTTCAGGCCCATCTCCAAATTGCCTTTTATCTCAAAAATGTTGGAGAAAATTGTTCATGCCCAGCTTAAGGCCTTTCTGGATGAGCATGATGTCCTGGAAGTTTTCCAGTCTGGTTTTAAAACACTACATAGCACTGAGTCAGCTCTGGTGAGAGTTTTTAATGATATACTGTTGGCAAATGACTCTGGGGATCATGTAATTCTTGTCCTACTTGACCTAACAGCAGCTTTCGACACCGTGGACCATAACACCCTGGTGGCTCAGTTAAGCCAACTAGCGGGCATTCGCAGTACTGCTTTGGACTGGATCAAATCCTATCTGGCTGACAGAAGTTTGTGCATACGCCTGGGAGTCCAGCTCCACTCCCCTATTGTATGGGGTCCCACAGGGGTCGATTTTAGGGCCACTGTTTTTCTCCCTGTATTTATTGCCTCTGGGCTCCATCTTGAGAAAGCATGGCATCTCCTTTCACTCCTACGCCGATGACAGCCAGATTTATGTGCCATTAAAAAAGAAGAATGCTTTCTCCCTCGCGCCACTTCTGTCATGTCTTGAAGACATCAAAGCCTGGTTGGCTCTGAACTTCTTAAATTTTAATGAGGAAAAAACTGAGGTGATGGTGTTCAGTCCCAGTGGCCCTTGTGCAACCCCTCCTGTAGACCTGGGCCCGTTGGCAGTCTATGTAAGACCGACAATCACAAACTTGGGTTTTAAGATGGACAGTGATTTTAAACTAGATCGACAAATCAGTGCAGTCATTAAATCGAGTTTCTTCTACATTAGGCAGCTGGCAAAAGTGAAGCCCTTCCTCACCAAACAACACCTTGAAACAGTAATCCATGCCTTCATTACATCTCGGCTGGATTACTGTAATGCACTTTATTTTGGGGTCAGCCAGTCCTCCCTTGCCCGCCTCCAGTTGGTGCAAAACGCAGCCGCTCGTCTCCTAACTGGAGCACGTAAAAGGGAGCACATAACTCCCACCCTGGCTTCCCTCCATTGGCTACCCGTGCATTTTAGAGTCCATTTTAAAATTCTTTTATTTGTTTTTAAATCTTTAAATGGTCTCGCCCCACCTTACCTCTCTGAGCTGCTCCACCCTTACACCCCTTCTCGGTGCCTCAGGTCAGCTGACCTGCTGCTCCTCGAGGTGCCGAGGTCAAAACGGAAGCTCAGAGGGGATAGGGCTTTCTCTGTTGCGGCTCCAAATTTATGGAATGTGCTGCCACTGCACATCAGACAAGCCTCTTCATTGTCCATTTTTAAGAATCACCTTAAAACTCATTTTTATTCCCTGGCTTTTAACACTGCATGAGGCTCTGCTCTTTTTAGTGTTTGACTGTTGTTTTATTGTATGCATTTTGCTTATTTTATTTATTTTATCCATTGTTTTATGCCCTGTGTTGTGTTGGCTGCTTATGTACAGCACTTTGTGTCGGCTGTGGCCGTTTTAAAGCGCTTTATAAATAAAGTTGAGTTGAGTTGAGTTGAGCTGTAGAGCAGAGGCGTTTGGTTGTAACAAGCAGGCGTTATCATGGCAGGGAGAGGCTAAACCATACTAACAAGCTGGTTTGCAGCCCTGCTCGCCCAAACGAGTGCAAGAGCCAAAGATTACGAGGTGCATTGGTGTTTTTGTGCTGGTGGCGCTGTGATTTGTGTGCGCGCCCCATGTACGGAGGCTGCAGTCCTCCAAGCGGGCGGCCCGGGTTCAAATCCAACCTGCGGCTCCTTTCCTGCACGTCATTCCCAACTCTCTCTCTCTCTCTCTCTCTCTCTCTCTCTCTCTCTCTCTCTCTCTCTCTCTTTCTCTCTCCAGGATTTCTGACTCTATCCACTGTCCTATCTCAAAAATAAACCTTTAAAAAAAACATGTAAAAGTGGCACAAAAAAAGAGTCTTTACGAATCGGCGTCTTAAAGTAAAGTCAGCCGTGAAAATCGTTGTCAGTTTGTGTGCGGTGACTTTAAGGGTTATGAATGACAGCCTGTGTGCTGCACGGCGTCTGGGGTAAACATGAGATAGCATCACATGCACTCTTCTTCCAAATACAGATAATTTGATTTAGCTCGTCATGTCGCTCCACTCCTAGAAGGCAAACCCCCCCGATCATTCCCTGTCTTTCATAACAGCGAGCCAGGACAGCCAGCAGATGCTTACTGCCTCTTATTGAAGAGCTGAAAAGCACGCCTTCCTGTCTCTCATGGCGGCCAGACTCCACAACCCTGTTTGTTTCTTCCTTTTGCACCCCCGTCTTCTCTGTCTTTGCCTCAGTCCGTATCTGTTGCCTTCACCGTTGAGAGGAGCACATTCCTTGGCTCCATCTGGTACCAGCATGGGATGTTTGGCTTGGCATAGCCAGACTTGTTCCAGCACGGCTCTTTTCACTGAGCGGGGCAAGAGGAAGCTTTCTGTGGTTACTGCGCCGCCAGTGATGATAAAGAATGTTTCTCTGTCCTCAATCACTGTATCGAAATTCAGTTTTTTTAACAATGATTTAACTCGCTCGTCTACGTTGAATTTCTCTGAACGCAACCCATTTCCTCCTCCTCCTCCTTGACTGTCTTTTATCCACATTAGATTTAATTTCTAAACATGGCTGTGTTGTATAATGTTCATAAGGAGCGTCATGGTCAAAGCCCGTCCTATGGAGGGATGTCCTGACAGTAAATGAGGGATGAGATCTGGCTACACTCCAGGTTTCTTCATTTTGTAATTAAAGATCAGTGAAAGTAGGATCAGCGTACTTTGTTTACGTCTCTTTAGATTAAGTAAACTGTGGGAGCCATGGCGACTCGTTATCTCTCCTAAACGTATTCTATAGTTTTTCACGTCCTCTTTATACTTCCTCCCTCATTAGTTCATCCTGAAGGAGTGAGGCGATAATCAGTCTGACTCTAAGGTACACACGTATCTCTCTATAAATCACCTGGCTTTGTGTGTCTGCAACCAAACTGAATAATTAGGCTGACCGTCGTAGCCCACATTCAGTTGTGCACTTTTAGATGGTCCTCTGGGCTCACAGGGACAAATTCAAGATCTGTGATACCACCAGAAGAAGAAGTCCATTCTTTGATAGCGTGCCGGAAAACTGGAGCAGGAAGTGTGTTATAAAGCCAGGAGGCGTGAAGTTAAAGGTGTAATATGTAGAATGTTATGAAAGTTTAAACTGAAAAATCTAAATTAATTTAAAATGGTTCAGTACTTACATCACATCAAATATTTCCAACAGTTTTCAAAGCCAGAGAAATCCTTCATTGTATGGTTGTAACAGGACGTGTCATGTCGCGGCAGCCGGCATGACGGACACGACATGTTTATCGTTCCCATGGAAACAGAGGATGTTGCGTCAAATGCCGCTACATAAGGAGACGTGAGCTGCTGCTGAAAGCTGCCGTTCTGTTGCTGTTTGTGCTGCTGTGATGAAAATGTCATGTAGATTATACTCGGATACATTAGCTCGTCGGTAAACATATTCTCTTCCTAAGGTTGGCTTCCCCCGGTCGTCATGACTACGGTCAACTCGGAGGTCGTTTTCTACCGGGGTGGGGTGGGGAGTAGCAGAGAGAATCACTCCCATGATTCCTCGCCAGCCTCGATGTCATCTTTAGTCATTGTTTTTTATTGAAAGCCCCCTGGTGAAAGAATTTACATAATGTGCGTCTAACAGTCAGGGGGCGGGGCAGAAATAAAGTTTGATGAAGTAGGCGGTAGATTCTGTGTCAGAGTAAACATAGAATCAGGCTGGTGTATCGTGTCTTTGGGGAGAAACAAATAACGGATTGTGTTGGTTTTAATGACATTAAAAATGTAATACAGGGGGCGTCGGTGGCTGGGTTGATGGTTCGCGCGCCCCATGTGCAGAGGATGTTCTCCTCGAAGCGGACGGCCCAGGATCGGGTTAGACCTGTAGTTCCTTTCCTGCATGTCATTCCCCACACTCTCTCTCTCTCGCCCTGGTTTCCAACTCTATCCACTGTCCCCGGGCGCCAAAAAAGGGACAGAAAAATAAATCATAAAAGTGTAATACAGCGTAGATTTAAGGTTCAATATGACTTTACACTGAAAGTGCTCTCTGCCACGTGTTTCTCTTAAAGCTACAGTACCTCTTCTAACCTCCACATGATCATTTTCTTACATCTCAAGAGGAAACGACTGAGTAACCTTTTGATCCTTGTGGTTTTGTTTCCAGCAGATCACACGGCCGTCACAAGAAGAGAAGTCAGACGAAAAAAAACGAAGAGGACAAATCTGAGAAGTCTGAGAAAAAAGAGGACGAGGAAAAGAAGGACGAGGAAGAGAAAGATGAAAAGGAGGATTCCAGGTAAATGGTTCATAGTAGAGCATCGCGGGCGTCACTTGAGATTTATTTTTCATGGTATGTTCCTGCAACCGTTCACGCCTGAAAACGTGTAGGCTGTGCACGGGTTCCCCCGATGGCCATTTAGATTAAACATCTCACCTTTGAGAGTCCAGCAGACGTGTAGTCAGATTTTAATATCGACGTCATTCTGCCAGCTCAGAAACATTTACACGTAGTTTCCTTTTAAAGAGACACATTTATATTGCTATATTTAAAACAGTATTTTTCATTTCATGGGAGACTTAAAGTTAAAGTTTTTAAAATCTCAAAATATTACGATTGTTTTCTGTATCGCAAAATATCTTGAAGTTAGATAAAAATATAAAGCAGTTTGATTCCAGCAGATTCCTTACCTCTGTGTGACGACACGTGTCATATCACTCAGTTACTACCCCGTTGATGATGAGATAAGTTTTTTATTTGTGCCAAAAGAAAATGAAGAAAAGTCTTAAAGGGGACATATTATGAAAAATCCACTTTTACAGTGTTGTTGAACATTTATTTGGTAACCTGAATGTCTACTGACCCACAACATGTGAAATAAATCCATCCAGTCCTTTGTTTGTGGTCTGCATAAGTCTTACAACACAGAGAAAAATGCTCAGTTTCAAATGTGCTCTCCTTGTGATGTCACAGTGGGATTCTGGTAAATAAATCCCCTCCCCTCCCCTGGTATCTCCACCCATGGACTCCACCCCCAGCCTAGAGCAAAACTTTTGAGCAGGTCCGCCATTTTTATTCTCGCTAGCGAAGGAGTGATGTCTACTGGGAAAACTCAGGGGGGGTCATTGCATTTAAAGAGACACACACTCCAAAACGGAGCGTTCTGAGAGAGCTGGTTTCTACAGGTTCACAAACCTCCTCTGGTGCTTGATTCATGTTATATTTTGACCAGAGCACAGCACAGATGTTTCATTTAGACCACAGGGGACTGTTTGAAGAGGTGGAGAAGGAGGATAATATGTCCTCTTTAAAATGAAACGAAGATGACTTGTTGAAGGGAGAATGTGCGACTTTTTGATTAAGTAGGTGTCGCCCTTGAGCACCAGCATGAAACCAAAACAAACTTCTGTTTGGCGACACCTCCTCCGTACTGAAGCCTCCGCTCTCCTCCAGAGACACACCTCCAACACCTCTCCACTCACGTTCACACGAAGGAGTTATCTATTAGAATGCATCATAATTAAACACCATCAAGAGCACGCGGTGGACAAAATTGTCCTTTGCTCGATCTGCAGCTGCCTTTGTCCTGCATTGTTGTGTTAGTGTGCTAATGTTAGCGCTCTTTAGTTAGCTCGTAGCTTCACATTGCATGTAAACTGACACAGAATGAGCGTGATCTAAAAACTCTTACGTGACATCCAAATAATCAGTGAGTATGTTCTTCTTCTTCTCTCTAGTTCTTGACTAAAACAGCTTTTATACTCAAGGGGAGGAGCCGGCCGTCCCGTCCATGTAAACACGGCTCTGACAACAACACAGCCAGCGGGACTCGAGCTTCTCACTCATTGTAGACAGTCATGACTCAGAGACACATTTACTGAGGATAGACTGGATTTATGATATATTTATGTGTAACATGTCGCACATTCTGCCTTTAAAGAAACAGAAATGAAGTCACAAAAGTTTTAAAGAGGACATATTCTCCCCCTTCTCCACCTTTTCAAACAGTCCCCTGTGGTCTAAATGAAACATCTGTGCTGTGCTTTGGTCAAAATATAACATGAATCAAGCACCAAAGGAGGTTTGTGACCCTGTAGAAACCAGCTCTCTCAGAACGCTCCGTCTCTTTAAATGCAATGAGCCCCCCCTGACTTTTTCCCGGTAGACATCACATTTTGTGGGTCGATAGACACTCAGGTTACCCAAATATATGTTCACAAACACTGTAAAAGTGGATTTTCATAATATGTCCCCTTTAACATTGTGTTGAAAATGATGCTTGATGGGAGCGATGTGTGTGTTCATTCATGGAGGAGAGCAGATCCGCTGTCAGAAGGGAGCAGATATTCCCTCCACCGGCTCTAAATATGTGTTTTCCCACTCACAAACCACAGGGACATTGGCAAGGACAAAGACAAGTGTGACGCCGGGGAGGACGAGGACGGGAAGGAGCAGAACACGCCGCGTGGCAGGAAGACTGCCAACAGCCAGGGCCGCCGTAAGGGAAGGATCACCACACGCTCCATGGCCAATGAAGCTGCATCTGTGGCGACCGATGATGCTCCTCCCGCTGCCCCTGAGCCTGCCCTGCCAGATCCTCCACATCTCCCTAAACAGGATCCAGGACAGAAGGCCTTGAAGGAGCCTGCGAAACCACAGACTCCATTAGCTTCCATGGATGCTAACAAAGGTGAATACTCAGAGGGACGCTCTCGGGAGGTTGTGGATGATGTCCTCTTACAGCGCAGGAACTTATTATCACAGCATTTTTTAAATAACACTGTACATAATCGTAATACAACACATGCATGGCTTTACGTGATCATGAAGCGTGATTAAGTTAACAAGACAGGCGGACGTAAAAAAATAAAAGGACTTGTGGTCGAGTCGGCGTCTGCACGTCGGAGAACAACCCAAGGAACATGTCAGCTACTTTACTGACTTTGTGTCTTATTTTGAGTCATTTTAGTCAGATACAGCCAGAACACTCCGGGATTTCTCGATAATGAAGACTGTCCACGTTACCCGCGTGCTTGTGCTCGTGCATGAACTGTACCGTGCTGAAGCACACCTCTTCCAACTGTGCCAGGGCCGAGGAAGTGTACCATCTTGAGCACAGATCGGAGCACTCACACTAGTCAAACGAGCTGGACTTTGGGGGTGAAGCATGTTTAGGTACGGTACGGATTGACTAGTGTGAGTGCGCCCTCAGAAAGGGGGAAAATCTTGTGGGTTTGAAAGCAATGGATGCTAGTTTGCTTATTGGTTTATTTGATGGGCGATGCACAACACGACTGTCGCGCTAGAGTTAGCTTTAAAGCTAATTAACATCTGTGGTCGCTTGGCAGGAACACGTAAAAACAATGAAAATCATACACAACAATTAAGAACAAAAGAACTTTACAAACCGTATATCACATAAAAACGACTTCATGCTAACATGCTAGCTAGCTTTAATTTTGCAAAATGTGCATTGATTAAAAGATCTTGCACGTAGTTTGAGTACAGCTGCTCGTGTCTGCGCTCACGCTCTTGAAACAGACCCAGTGGGGCAGGGCGTGCACCGTCGGACGAAGCAAAGCTATGGCACAACGGAACGCAGAGCAGCCTGTGGAGTGAACTCTTCATTACTCGCATTTACGTTCACATACTGATAAGAGACTTTGCCCACATGTAGCGTGAATATCCGACATCGTAACAAAATTGTACAGCTGAAAATAGTT
Source organism: Tautogolabrus adspersus (assembly GCA_020745685.1). Lineage (NCBI taxonomy): Eukaryota > Metazoa > Chordata > Actinopteri > Labriformes > Labridae > Tautogolabrus > Tautogolabrus adspersus. Next base: position 1,711,102 of record CM036546.1, on the reverse strand, counting down.
AACCTCATACGTATGAGACAGCATCTCATGAGTCAAAGCAATCTGCAGTAAACACGGCTCTTTCTCTGGCGTCTCATTCATCCACTGAAACTTCAGAGTCGGCTAAAAGATATTTTTAGACATCTCGTGAATAATCGACTGTCAGCGCTGACAGGCCTGGGGTCAGTTTTCAAGTTGTATTTGTGATGAGCTGAGAGACAATTTAAACACTTCGACTAACGTACAGTTTAGAGACCTTTCAAAATGAAGCTCGCTTTAATTTGTTTCTCTTTGCAGCCTGAAAGTAGAGAGTTGGTTCCGTAGTTTCAGGCGTTGATAAACAAATATGAAACCGTCATGGGAACAAGGTTATGATAGTTTTGTGTTCACTTTAGGTTTAACTTCGGGGCTGGGCGATAGATATCAATTTGATCAATAAACCAGGTTTGTAAAAAATCTAACTTCCTCGGCCTCCCCATGGGGCTCCCGTAGTTTACTTCCTCCCCCCCTCGTTATGTTCCAACAGAGCGTCTCGTGGCCTCAGGTACTGTATGTGATAACAGGCCACGAGTATTCTGCTGAAGTGTCTAAGCCTCGTCTGTTTTTTTGCTGAACCCTGAAACTACATAGTGCACATTTAAAGACAAGTTTACAGCTTGTTCTCTGTCGGGGTCAGACAGACCTGATGGACCCTGAACAATGGCAGAGTGCACATGGCTTCATGCCAAGAGGTACATGAATTGTTTCTCTCTGGCTGCAGAGAGTAGAAACCAGGCTGTATTATGCTCCCGATACAGGAATCACTCCACAGCTTTACCCAACATTTTAACCCTTAAACCTTTTGGAAACCAGTTTTTATTTTTGTTTGAGTAAGAGAACAAAATCATTCAGTTAAAAACATACACGGTACTTAAAGCAGCAATATGTAACTCTGACCCCTAGTGTTTAAAATGGGTACTGCAGTCCAAATTCTAAACATTGTAGAGAGCTGTCTCCCCCCCCCCCCCCTCCTCTCTAGAGTGGATGCTCACGCAGGTCACCATGTGGTGGACACTGAAGCTTCAGTGTTTATCCAGCTCTGCATCGGTCTGTAAACCTTTCTGTGTTCTAACCTCTCTCCATTTTTCAAAAGCATCTCCAATATTGATCCTAGTTTGAGCACGTTTCTGCTCGTGGAGCTTATTAGAAACATGCAGAGGCTTTTTAGGTCGGGTACAATCACTTCTATCTGAACCAGTTCTCTTGCCCGCTTCCATCGCTGCAACACCTGTTGGTTTGACCTGATAACTGCTCTCATATCTGGCAAACCGAGGGGCGTCCAAAACGGCCGTGTGGGGGTGCCTTAAAACCGGTGTGCACACAAAACACACAATAACGATTCAGTTAGTAATCGTTTTTATTTTAGTTTCAGTTAGCAAAAAAGTTGTTTAGGTTAATTCGTTAGTTTTTCGTCGATGATAATAACCTTGCATGGGAAGCTGTATGAAGTCTGTCCATCACCATGGTAACACACGCCTCCGTTAGAGCTGCTGTCATGGCGATCAATCACGCACTCTTGGACTCTCCCAACCTTTGAAGCCTGTCACTCTTTCAGGTACCCGAGCTAAATCTGTATCATTAATTCAGTGCTCTGTGAGTGTGTCTCTGCCACCTGCTCCCTCTGCCGTCTCTCTCCCTCTCTCTCGCTCTCTCTCTCTCTCTCTCTCTCGCTCTCTCTCTCTCTCTCTCTCTCTCTCTCTCTCTCTCTCTCGCTCGCTCTACAGTCAGAGTTATGCAAGGTCTGCTCCATAATGTGATTAACTAACCATCTGCAGCGTGTCCTTCCATCCTCTCAACCCGCTGACCCCTCTGGCCCTGCTCTGCTCGTATCATGGTTTACGTAGGACTGTGTCAACCGTAATCTCCCTTACTGACTACATTGTGGGTTTAATGTGTCTGTTTGCCTGCACTGTTGTAACTGGGTTACAACAGTGGTTAACTGCTACGGGGCTTCTTAGAAGTAAGCTGGCTCTCTGCCGGTCTCGCCCAGTTGGATCGGAGCCATGCAGCTTTAGGAAGCTGCTGATTCAGTGGGGGCAAACACGCTTGATCTCGTTTGAAGCTGCGGGGGAAAGTGTACGTTAGCGTGTTTGTGTCATTAGGTGAGAAGCTGCACTGCAGGCGGACACCGTGTCTGTTTTCATAGCTCATGGGGATTAATGACCACGCTAGAGGCGCCTTAACTGTCACGAGGAGAACATGTGATTGTTACCACAGGAAGAGGAAACCCAGTCCAGTAGACATTTGTTTAACTAAGTGTAGCGGGCTGTGTAACCGGGGGAACCTTCAGGTAGGAGCCGTCTAAACAGTGAGAATTGATCTCCTCCTCCTCGAGGTGGGTGGTTGTGTGTGTGTGTGTGTGTGTGTGTGTGTTTGTGTGTGTGGGAGAGGAGGGGAGGGGAGGGGGGAGGGGAGGGGGGAGGGGGGGCAGCCTCCTGTTAATGTCAAAGGTACATCTGCTACTATATTAGTCCGAATGTTTACACAGTGTCGGTGGGTGCCATGGAGGAGAGTGGGATAGAGTTCACTCAGCCCCCTCCTCGCTACTAGCCGTGCACTTCTATGAATTTTGTTGGGGGTGTGGAGCTGTGTAGCCAAGCCGAGGCGAGGAGGAGGAGGAGTGTGTGAGAGTGAGTGAGTGAGATTCGCAGTGTCACAGTAGAAGGGGTGGGAGGTTTTTTTTTTGGGGGGGGGGGGGGGGTGCTGGCTGTTCTATCTGTCTATTTGTCTCCATCCAAGGCCATTTCCCAAAGCGGGAGGCCGGGCTCTCAACTCCTCCACTGTCTGGCGCTACATCGGCTGACCAAGGCCCTCCCCTGTGTGGATTAGAGAGGAGGGGGAGGGCTTGTTCTGGGCTGTGGGGAAGGGAACAGAGAGAGAGAGAGAGTGAGAGAGAGTGAGAGAGAGAGAGAGAGTGAGAGAGAGAGAGAGAGTGTAAGTGAGGGAGCAGGTCTCGGCAGCCCCTGAATGTAAACAGATTATTAAATTAGTGGCCATGAGAAGCAGACGGCTGAAGGGAGGACTGTCACTCTCTCCGTGTCCATCACCCCCCCTCCGTCTCTCCGTCTATCTCCCTCTCTCTCCTTTGCTATCAGTGCTGATGGGGCTCTGTCTTTCTTCTGTGTGATTTAGCTGGTGCTAGTGAATCCGGAGAAACTTCTCGCTGGACCGAGGAGGAGATGGAGGTCGCCAAAAAAGGTAGAGTTTTTATTTAAAATCTCCTGGCTTGTCTCTCTTCCGTTCCTCTCTTTCTCTGTGCTTCTTCTGCTTTCATGCTCTTCTCTTCTCCCCCCCCCCTTTTCTTTTCCTCTGCTTGTTATGTGATGTTGCCTCGCCCTGCCTATTCCTCACATGAACGTACACACGCTCAGTGAAATGGAAAGCCTGTGCTGCTGCTTTGCTTGACGCTGTCAGAGCCCTGTGCAGGCTTTCAAGGAATTTATTTCTTCTTTTCGCTGCCCTGCTCCTCTGATCCGTGAAGCGAGAGAGCGAGATGGCTTTCTCCCAAAGACCCCCCCATCTATTATTCACATTTAAAACTTTGCCATCTAGAGAATCTCAAAGTTAGTTTGTTTGCTGCTCAGCTGTAGCTGTTAGTCGAGTCATATGCCGTCCCCCTCTCTTGGCGGATTTCTCCGTATTTGTTCTCGCGTAGGGTCCCCTGAGTGCCACGACTTACAGACCAGGGGGAGTAAATAACGGGATTAATGTGGATTTATTAAGACCAACTCAGTTAGGTATCGGAGATTTGCGTCCCTCATAGCTGCCGTGATCTCCTCAGGCATTCGGTCCTGCATGCTACATAGGTCGGAGGATTAGATTAGTTAAAGGAGACCTACACAACCTCCTGCAGTCATATGACAAGGCACGTTCAGAAATCACTTATATGCTATACTGACACACATGGCTGGTCATGCAGTTACCCTCCAAGGCTTACAGGGGTAACTCAGAGCCTGGGTCATTGTTGTAACCTGTTGATCGGTGTTAATGCGGGGATTAGACGTCACAAGTTTTCACGGTGGGAAAAGGAGCTCGGTTAAGAGACATTTCAAAGAACGTTTACTGGTTGTGGTCAGAGTCATGATATAACTTTAATCATATCTACTAAGGTTTTTTTATTTGCCTTGGTCATTAATGAAGACATGTAACGGCTCGTCCTCTAACCCTCTGCTAACAGATGTGTGATCAATCACGTCATACCGTACATTAAGGCTGAACGATAGCAGAGAAAACCGGCATCGCGATTCTCTTTCAGTCTGCAATATGAAACAAATACTGGAAATAAAAGGGAGGAGTTTTTATGGGCTTTAATCTGAGCAATTCACTTTTGAATCAGAACTTAATTTCTTGAACTTTTCATCTGAAGACTGCACAAAAATGTGATGCACTCTATCGTCCTCTCGGGGAACTTAGTCTTGGTGCTGCAGACGTTCAGCTGCCTCCACAGTCGAGTCGATAAATAAAAACAATAGAAACACAACAACAAATGTTAAGGCCTGTGTCCACAGACGGCGTTTTTTGCGACATCAACCTCCATATCAGAGCCCTTCCCACCTGCGCTCATTGTCGCTAGGTAACGGAAGGTAACTCCTGCTCCCTCTGTAACGTACGTTAGTTGTAAGAAGTCCCGCCCCCTCTTTATTTTGATTTGTCGTGAGGGAGCGTTTCTGCTCGTGGAGCTTATTAGAAACATGCAGAGGCTTTTTAGGTCGGGTACAATCACTTCTATCTGAACCAGTTCTCTTGCCCGCTTCCATCGCTGCAACACCTGTTGGTTTGACCTGATAACTGCTCTCATATCTGGCAAACCGAGGGGCGTCCAAAACGGCCGTGTGGGGGTGCCTTAAAACCGCCTACCTTCTCTGGTCCAAACAAATCCAGACCATTCAGGACCAGAATCTAAAGTTAGAAGGAGGACATACTGGCTGCTGCATTGTTGTCAGAGAAGCCAGCACTTCAACATAGCATGTTTCCTTAATGTCTGATCATAGAGTAAGCTCACTTTATCATTTACCTCACTACACAGCTCACTGATTGGACCTTTAACAAACTCTTTATCTGGACCGTGAAATTAAACACTTTAAAGCTGTTTACAGGAGTACTGTATCTTCCAAACCAAGAGTTTAAAAACTAAGATGGAAATATCTGCAACGCTCCGTCAAAGACTTCTGTCAGTGACGTCTGAAAGATATGAATGGGTGGATTGTTGCCATGGTGATGGTAACACTATAACACTGTTTTTTTCTTTGATTGAAAAAGCAGACACTGTTTCTATTCACTGTCATGTGATGAATGTACGCGAGCAATAATTGATCTGAAGACAGTTAAGTAAGCGTCCACGTGCCTCGGATTGTGAGGCGTGTCTGCAGGGTTACACGCCGCTGTAGAAGGTCCCGAACTCATTACATGCAAGAGCGTTTCATGCACATTTCTTTGACAACTGGATGAATTTTGCTCCGTGGTTGAAACAAAGGAGGCAACATAAAGACCTGACGGAGCACGTAGCTTTAAAGTTTGGTCTCTCTGTGTCGACTGGACGTCACATTTCTGAATTGTCTGCGAGTAACTGGATAGGATTTGAGTCACTGTGAGCAGTCCCAATGCCCCCATTCCCTCATTTAACTGGAGCAGTAATGGGGCTTTGTGTTTAGCTCCGTGGTGATTTGTCAAGCTGCCAGTATCCCTCATCTCAGCAGCGAAGGGGAGGGAGGGAGGGAGGGGGAGGTCACAGGGGTTACAGGATTTAGAGAACAGACGCCCTCATGTCAAAGGTAAATGGCAGTCTTCCAGTTCCCTGCAGTCTGGGAGAGCTGTTTAGTTAGACCATTAAAGCTTATTGTGTGCGCGGCTCAGCGTTAATCAGGAGGAGGGAAAACTGACGGCAAACCATGGCAACAGGGAGCCCGTGAGCGCAGCGTCACTCTGGGAAGCAACGCCACGATTAACGCAGCATGAAGCAGTACTTTACATGTATTAGATGCTAGAGATAAAAAAGCTGATCCACATTAAGTAAGATTCATGGTTTGGGTAAACGACTGCTGCTCTTCAGAGTGGATTCCTTTTAACTCAGATTGATATAACTATTACAATCTGTTTTATACAAAGGCTGTAATGGTCTCAGAATTAAGAAAAAAGAGCCTTATCCAACGAGCCTTCTCATCATGACAGAGAAAGGTTGAGGAGCTTCTCGCTTGACTCCGAGTTTATTACTTTGCATCACTCGTCCGTGTTTTTAAAGGTTTATTTTGGGGCTTTTTCTGCCGTTATTCAGAGATAGGACAGAGTCAGAGAAATCGGGGAGAGAGAGAGTGAGGCATGACATGCGGGAAAGGAGCCACAGGTTGGATTCGATCCCGGGTCGCCTGCTTAGAGGAATGTACATCGGGCACGCGCACTAACCACCTGTCCATGTTTTTACCATTTTCATGATTAAACACTCTCTTGAATAAAGACTTTTTATTTTTTCCAAAGCAGGGCCTTGATATTTTTCCTCCACCTTTTCGACCAAAGAGCACCTTCATAACACTTTGTCTGAACCTCCGAGTACACCACCAGACTCTCTCCGTCTGTGCGTAGACTTCTTTTTTCTCAATTTTCAGCAGCCTTCATAAGTCTGAAGTTTGAGGTTTGAGATGGCTGCTCATTAAAGGTCCAATCAGTGAGATGTGTAGAGAGTGAAATGATAAAGTGAGCTTACTCTATGATCAGACATTAAGGAAACATGCTATGTTGAAGTGCTGGCTTCTCTGACAACAATGCAGCAGCCAGTATGTCCTCCTTCTAACTTTAGATTCTGGTCCTGAATGGTCTGGATTTGTTTGGACCAGAGAAGGTAGGTGGTTTTAAGGCACCCCCCACACGGCCGTTTTGGACGCCCCTCGGTTTGCCAGATATGAGAGCAGTTATCAGGTCAAACCAACAGGTGTTGCAGCGATGGAAGCGGGCAAGAGAACTGGTTTCACTCATGCACTGCCTTCAAAAAAATGTGTCAGGGTGGGCTGCACATGTGAACACTAATGGCCAAAACTCGTCCACACCCGCATAGCGTTGGACTTTTTTGCTTCATCCGACGTAGTGGATCTGTTTTAAACACTGCGACTTCAGCAGCACCCCTTTGAAACATCATGCTCTGTGTCAAGAGAGTCGCCCCCCCATATCAGAAAGCAGAGATCCCTCACTGTGACCCAGGATCGTCATGTCCGCTGATTTGAATTATTCAGGTTTTAGGGGGCAGTTCTTGCTTGTATAATATCACACAACATGTTCCTTATTTTAGGCCTTACTAATTAATTTGTGTGAAGTGTTTGACGGCTGCAAATTGTCTCTCTCATCCTGCTTCAGGCCTTGTCGAGCATGGGCGAGACTGGACAGCCATTGCCAAAATGGTGGGCACCAAAAGCGTCGCACAGTGCAAGAACTTCTACTTCAACTACAAGAGACGTCACAACCTGGACAACCTGCTGCAGCAGCACAAGCAGGTGATCTGAGTGTTGTCCGTCATCGTCTTGAAACCTTTTTAAAGTCTGAGTGCAAAATAAAAACTTGACATGTTTCTGTTTGCCAGGATACACGGCGGGCTCGTGCTGATAGATCTCAAGGTGAAGGTCTCTCCACAGCATCACCCGATGATGACGATGATGACAACGCAGATGACAGTGAAGGTCAGTAAGATAAACAACTACGTTGAAAAGTGCTTTTATCAAACCTGCGCCGTTGCCGACTCATGGTTGATACCAAGCACGTGTACATCCTCAAGCTCTGGGGTGAAGGGTGCAAACGGTGCTGACGGGGTTTTTGTATCCAGTTTGTGTCCTCGACAATGAGCCGAGGAGTTTGATATGATATTACGTGTTGGCTGTGCAGAGAGAGAGAAAGAACACAGAGCAGCGACGCCTGATCTGAAATGCCCTCTCAGTCATCATGTAAGGGTTTCATTCCAGTTGATGGCAGTGTCCTCGCTCTCCGCTGACTGTACTTTTAATGAGAGCGTGGAGGGAAAAAGGATCAAATGAAAAAAAGCAAGAGGGGGGAGAGGTGGAGATAAAAGATATTAACTAATTCTGACTACATGGGCGCCTGTTGCATAACAGTTCTTGCCTTTGAAGACTCAACAAAGCCTGCTCTTTGAACACAAAGTGCTGGTCCCCCTGTTAGATCCAGCAGGCCCGTCTGCCTCCCTCCTCTCCAGAGGTCGTTATCTCCGCTGCAGTTGCCTTAGAAGTGCTACAGCTGGTTTCTGAAATCAATATTTGGTTTTCTAAGCAGCATCGTGACTCAGTATGTCTGAAAATGCTCATCCTTAGCAGACTAATATATAATTCAAACAGCCTCCGGGGGATTTAGAAAGCAGTGGCGACAGCGGGAGGTCACAAGGTTTCCTGTCATGTTTTATTCTTCGTCTCACGGAAACCCAACCTGCTCTTTAGAGGTCTCCGTGATCTGCAGCCCGCCGTGCTCTCATTATCTTCATCACACAGCGGATCAGTGACACTCTGACGCCGTCCTGTTTGTCGTTCAGATCTTCAGGGAATCTGCTTCTCTGATTTTGTTTTTACACATGAAGTACATCATGAGGATGAATTTGGCACCATCTCCATGGCAACGACTGCAGCTGTAGACAGAGGGCAGCAGTAGCTGTTTCTCTCCTAAATAACGTGATTAAAAGATTTGAATTGAATTACAGTTTGTGTCCAGTGTTCGTCAAACTGTGTGAGACAGGGTTTAAAGAAACTTTATCTTGAGAGTCGGCGTCCTTGTTTCTTTGAGGCCTTGGTGGAGCACAAACAAACAAACATTACACAACTGAACTAGTCGTACGATAGATTAGATCAGATGTTCTGAAGCAACATTTCCCAACTCTGTCTCTCCTCTGTAACGCCTCTGTTACGACCTCTGACGATGGTACAGAGGGGGGATCTCTTTGTCCCCACGTTACACCTCTGAGATGTTCAGATTGAAGGCGAAACGTCACAGGGGCGAAAATATCGCGGCATGAAACGGCAGTCTGAACAGGGCTATGGAGACAGAGACGCACGTGCAGCGCTTTTATTCTCAGCGCTTCATTGGAGGGCTCCAGAGCGCACAGCCAGCTCTTTTCCGCCCGGACAAAACGCCAGGTGGACACGGGGCCTGAAGGGTTATATATAACGGATCGTAAATAATTCTAGTAACTCGATACGAAGCTACGGGTAGGCTTCGTAAGTAAAGCGGTGCTGAAATTGTGCTTAAACTGTCCAGTGTTTTGCAAATGAATCAAGATAAAATAACTTACTTTGAGGTGAGCATAAGAATTCACCAAATGAAGGGAAATGACCTGATGGAGGACCTCCAGACACCCACGTATCATACGTTCTGTGTTCTGGATGCAGATGTTGTTACACTGAAACATAAACTGTAGGTCATACTATATTTATAATAGAGCTCTGTGCGCTGTATGCCAATCACATACTTCCTTACTCCTGTTCAACGTCGATGTAACAGGTCAAAGATTTATTTTCACCTCCTCATTACTTTTAGTTTTATCCTCCATTCCTTATTGATAGGCTTGTGAGTTTAATGACGAGTAACGTGCATTGTTGAACACCTTTTAATGAATCCTGCTCTTGCTTCCTTCAGGCGGGGACAACAGCTCTGACACAGAGAGTGCCCCCTCCCCCTCTCAGGCCGACTCCTTAAAGTCTGGGGACTCCAAGAGGGGAGACGGTGCTGCAGGAGACGCTCAGTGCTCGGACCAGGACAGAGGTCATGCTAGTAATGGGAAGGCGCAGGAGCCGTCATATGGAGATCTCCGTGTCAAGGAGGAGAAGAGTCCAGAAAGCGAGGCCGGGTCTCAGGAGGAGAAGAGTCGGCTGGCTTCCTACGGAGGCTCGGTGCATCCCAAGATCGAACCTCAAGATCTGGACATGAAGAGCGGGGAGGTTCAGGTCAAGATGGACCCTGAGATGAAGGAGAGAGGAGAAAAGGGAGACCATGGAGATAGGCAGAGAGAGCTCCACTCAGATAATGACTCCAGCGCCACCTGCAGTGCTGATGAGGATGTGGAAGTCGAGCCTGAAAGGAGGTGTGTATTTATAATCACATGTTGCGGGTACACGACAGCAATTTACACGTTTTACAAGGTTTTGAGGGTGACGTTTGGCTTTTTGTCCCTGCAGAATATTCTCCATGGAAAAGCCGACATTGCTCAACCCTCCAGGCACGGTGCTGGTGTCCTCACCCAAACAAACCCAACTCAACATCCAGCAGCTGCACCAGCGGGCAGCGAACATCCCACCTATGGTTAGTCACAGTGACAGGTTGATCTATTCAGACTGACAAGGAGACGGCAGGCTGAAATCTGCCCACACATTTAACATTCATATTGTCCTGCTGTGAGGTGCATGTGTGAACAACCAGAAGGAGGGTTTCAGGGGCAGTCCTCCACGCAATGGGTCGTCACGCTCAGCACCTCTCCCTAAAACTACCTCAAGAGATAAGTGTAACCTAAAGAAAACAAAAAGACCCAAAATTGGCCTACCGGGTATCTCCAGCCCAAACTAGAACGACAAAGCCCAGCGACATGTCTGGGACAACTGAAAGCTAAATTGGGGAATAAGTATCAAAGTAAAAATGGACCAAAAGCTCCTCGTTGCATTGATCCCAGAGTGTGTGCCAGAGAGCTCTCCTACCTGGCTCGTCTTAATCCTCTTCCTCCTCCCTGAGTGCAGATGTGCAGCAGGTAGAGGGAGAGAGAGAGAGAGAAGAAGAAGGCCACACGTAACAGTATACTTTACATTCCAACTCATCTGCACTTTAATCTTTTTCTAGGTTCCTGGTCCTTTCGGCCCCGGCGGCGTGACCATCAGCGGCTTTGCCATGCTGCAACACCAGATCAAAGAAGCGCATGAGTCGGCTCACCAAGAGGAGAAGCAGAGGCAGGATCAGGGAGACCTCGAGCGCAGACCCCCCTTCAACACCCGCAGCCCCACCATAATGGACCGTGATGGTAAGAGAAGGGGAAAAAACACTCCCCTCATGCTGTCCTCATCTCCCCCTCTTCCTCTTCATCGCTCTGTCAGCCGCGTTCCCCATCGCTGCTGGCACTGCTCTATTTATAGCTGATGCATTTTTTAAAAGGCCCCCATTCATTTTTGTGCTGTTCCCAAAAAAAACACAGAATAATTTGAGGCTGATCCGGATCGTCATAATGTGGTTCAGCTTGGGTCGAGACGAAAAGTTGGCCGACCCTGTTTTACCCCGGATGCAGACGTGTAGCTCCACTCTGTGATGACGCTTCTCTCTGGATGACGAGATGACTGTGCTGTTTTATTTTTTATCGTGTGACTTGAGCGCGGCACAGAAGGGCACTTGCTGCTTTTAAGGAAGTGGGATGTAGTTCGGCCACTTAGCTTCAGAAAGCAGCGTGCTAAAATCACGCGACAGGCTGCATTACGGCTGATTTCTGCAAAGCTTTTAGCTGGAGTGCTGTGAAGAGCAGAGCAGCTGTCGGCTGAGCTCTGACGCAGAAATGTTTATTACAGCGGTGTCGGTGGGTGTTTGTGTGCAGGTGGGGGTGTTGGCTAAACAGGCCAGCTCAATGCTAACATGCATCGAGTTCTTGATTTAATAGTGGTTGTCTTCCCTTTATCCCCATGCCTGTGTACTACAGGTAAGCCTTTATCCTACATACCTTATGACATGATGCTGGCTCTGGACCAGGAGGCCCACTCCAGTCGGCCAGGCTCCCCCTACAGACTCTCCCCCAGGGAGCTGGGCAAGGCCTCACCCCAGCCTGACCCCTACGTGTCCCGCTACAGTGTGCCGCCAGGTAAAAGCACACATCTTCTCCTCCTCCTCCCTTTCCTTCTTGCCTCCTTCCTTCCCTTACCAATTGAAAACAGTATCGCCTGATTCACATTGAGATGTAATTAAGTCGACAAAGGAGGCACTTTAAAAAAATGTATCATACTCCATATTTGTATCTATATTTAACTCTCTTACAGGCTAATCAATACGGCTAAACTAACGACTTCACAGTGAATTGGTGGATTTTTGATATTATTTGTGAGCGGAGGAGGAAAGCTGTGGAGCTTTGAGACCTGTCATAAGTTGGGACTTTGATTAGAGGTGCACCAATTGGCCTATTTCCTGCCTGTTTGGCCGTGATTGGCCGGTCCTACCAAATATATCCGCAAGTTTCATGCCATGCGCACAACAACACGCATGCAAGCTAACATGTCGGCAGTGTGGACGTGAGGTGCCTGTCAGCAGAATTAAAAAAAGGATGAACCTACTGGGAGATGAACACAGACCGTGTCCCACAGAAAGCAGTAAATGTCTCTTCTTCTTTTGGAGCGCAGAATCGACTCCCTGTGACGCCTCGGCTTTCTGTGGACGTGTTGATCGCATTTATTCTTTCAGAAGTTTGGCATTAAAGATTGGTTGTGAGTCATTCGGGGCAAACACTTGAATAACGTGTTGTCTCTGATGGTGACCGGCAGCATGAATATTAATGATTGACACACCTGCGACAGGGATTTATAAATTCGTCATGGAGGGTCTTGTTTTCTTACCCGTCCCCGTATGAGCCGGCAGGATGATGACGTCTTCTCACACAGCCATTTGCATTTTTGATTTTTTAGAGTGCAGAGCATAAGGCGTGCTCCCTGCAGGGAGGTTACTCACGGTCTTGTGTGGGTGTGTTTTGATCTGTTTGGTCTCCTCAGTGTGACTGCTCAGAGACGGTAAATCAGACAGCAGGTCTTGACCAAGGTTTCCTCACGCTGAGCACAGCCTCTTAACTGAGGTCGTAGGTGGTTACTTTAGCACTCACTCACTGGAGCCTGTCAGAATGACGCTGAATACTTAATAAAGCAGCCTTTGATGGGAAATCAAGCTTAATGGAACCCTCATGTTTGGTGGGGAGAAGCTGTGGTGTCTGGCAGGCAGGAGACATGTAGAGGATAGATCTGGGTGGCTTTTAGTGCTTTCACACCTGCACAAAACTCCTGAAAAACTACTCAAGTATTCAGGGTGAGCTGCAACTTTTTGCAGCTGTGTGAAAACGGCTTCAGTGAGCCGATGGGAGTTTGCTGTTAGCTGTTTACGTTGACGTTTAATGTTCTGTATGTCATGTTGTCCCACCAGTCCTCCACCCTGCTCCCAACCAGCTGGTCCAGGGCATGCCAGACGGAGTCCGCGTGACGTTCAGCAGACCCAGCCGACCTCCCAACATTCCCTCTCCTCCTCCACTCATTCCAACCACAAAGCCCACGGACAAGCCCTCCTTCATCCAAGGCGGCTCCATTTCACAGGTAAGACACAGACGGGGGGCCGTGAGAAAGGGTGCTGGAGACAATGGAGCGACCCTGCTCGTATTTCTACAACACGTCTGACGAGTTGGTTTATGTATCTGTAGATTCTGGGTTTGGGATTCTTCTGTGCGCCAGCTTCTTTTTTTTAATTGTTCCCAATAAGGAGAGAGTGTTTGCAGCAGCAGGAGGTCGCCTGGAGAAAAGCCCAGCGTCCTTTTTCCGAGCCCTCCCCATTTTTGTGCGGCCGCTCCTCCTCCTCCTCGCTCCATGTCTGATAGCGGGGCCGTCATTATTAAGCTCATCATCCAGACAAAGTAGGAGGACAAACATCCTCCGTTTGATGCTCATAGTGACGGAAGATAAAAGATCTAAGTTATAACACATACAGTAGAAAGCAGCGGAGCGGAGTCGGTCATACAGCAGCCGTTGTCATAGAGACAAGACGTATGTGCAGCGCTTCACCAAACAAAACGCCATGTGGACAGAGGGACTACGTCACGAAAATGAGGCCTAATGGTTCCAGAGATGAGCAGATTTCCCCCCTTATACTGCGGTCTATGACTAAATATGTGTAACATCTGTGTCTTCTACTCATGAACAAAGAAAAGTGACCTTGAAATGTATTTCCTGTTGCTGCTCTCTCAGGGAACTCCTGGCACATACCTGCCGTCCCACGCTGTCTATGGACCAGAGGGGACGAAGAGCAGCGTGGGTTCCATCTCTCTGGGTCTGCCTCGGCAGCAGGATCCTAACAAGCCTGGTAGGACGACACAGTTTCACATAACCATATGTAGCTCCCTCTGCGCACAAGTGGCAGAATTCAAATCTTGACTCTTCTAACAGCTTCTCTACTGTGGTCTAAATGATGCTTCAAATCTACCAGATGACACACACACACACCCCTAAACTTGTCTTTTCCTCGTTGTGTGACTCTTTCTGAGCAGCAGGTCCATCGATGCAGGACGGAAGAGGCAACCCAAAGATGGGCGAGGGTCTGGGTGTCAGAGGATTAATCACTCAGGTACAAAAGAGAAAAAATAAATGTTTCTCACTAGTGCAATTACATCACAGAGTCTGCGAGTGTGTGTTCTTAATGTCTGTTTTAAATGACATCTTTGCTCTTTTCTATTTCAGGGCACGCCAGCGCAGTCCCAGTCCAGCATTGCTGCTGACCTCCTGAAGGGCACGATCACAAAGCTCGCCACAGAGGACCTGAGCAACCCAGACAAGGCCAGGGCAGAACATCTGGCTAAAGGTCATGTCATCTACGAAGGCAAGAGTGGTCACATCCTCTCCTATGATGGTAAGCACTTTTAATATTCATGTAACCAGAAGTGGGCACAGGTAATCCGTTAACAAAGATGTTAACCTTGGATAGCAGTTCCTCATGTGTGATCATGAGTTTTTGTGTCCAAAAGCCATCAAGAACCCGAGAGAAAACACCCGCAGCCCCAGGATGGGCCATGAGCTGAAACGCACGTACGACATGCTGGAGGGACCGATGGGCAGGGGTCACCCTGGCAGGGAAGGAGCTCCATTCGAGGGTATTGATCATGTGTCAACGAGTGAACGCCGTGTGTCCTGGTTTGTTGTTCTGCAGCAGAAAGATGACGCTTGTTGTTTGTTTCTCAGGGTTGATCAGCAGAGCTTTGCCCAGAGACGGTCTGCATGGAGACTCGAAGGAAAGACCGCTGATGACTGGATCCATCATGCAAGGTAGTTTATCGTAAAGGGGGACACCTTTGGGTATTTACCAGCAACTCGCTGTGAATAATACTGAAAAAAAAGCTTTTTAAATCTTTCCAGGAACGCCGCGAACCGCTGCAGAGTCCTACGAAGACGCCATGAAATATGGGAAACAAATCAAGCGAGAGAGCCCACCAATCCGCTCCTTCGAAGGGGGGATTGGCAAGGGCAAGCCTTATGAGGGAGTCAACATGATCAAAGAGATAGGACGCTCCATTCACGAAATCCCCCGGCAAGATCAGTCCGGCCAGGACATGTGCAAGACCCCAGACATGTCAGACAGGAGGGTCATGGAGGGCCAGATGTCTCAGGTGAGTCTGAAGGGAAGGCAAAGATCTGCGTTCTCACATCAGCTGACTCAGACTTAAAGATCCCATATTATGCCCTTTTTGGGGTTCATATATCTAATGTATGTGCCTACTAAAGTACGTTCACAATCGCTAATGTTTGAAAAAAGTGTCTGTTGTCATGTTCTGCCGATGGATGCAGCCCGTCTCATCTGCCTGTGTTTGTTACGCTCTGAATCCCCCCCGAGCAGGGTCCCCACGTGTGCCAAGTCTGACCTGATTGGTTGGCCGATCTGCTCTGTTGTAATTGGTCAGTCGTTCGGACAGTTCTCGGAAATGTAACGCCCCTTTTACCATATTGGGAATACAGCTAATGTGCAGCATGAGCTTGTGCTTGCCACAACGAGCCAATGGGCTTGGATCAGTGACATCACACTGGTAAGATGTCACACTGGCAAATTTCAACGAGGGGGGCTAGGGACCGAGCGTTACATGCAGCTACTGCTAACAGGAGGAGGTAGGAGAAGCCACGTTTCCGCGGACTTTGAATTTTTGCTCATAGATGTGCCTAAACATGCACAAGACACCTGGAGAACACACTGAAGAGCATATACAACCAGAACAAGCAGAATATGGGACCTTTAAAAATACTCAGGGGGGCTGGCAGGAGAAACTCCAGTGGGTGATGAATAGTTATTGACCAACCTGTTGTTTCTTTCTTTTCCCAGATTCACTCTCTCAACCAGCCGACCATCAAGCACAACGTCAAGTCCCTGATCACCAGTCCCAGTAAGCTCCCCCACAGCATGCCCCAGCTGGAAGCCATGGAGCGAGCCAAGTACGAGGAGAGCAAAGGAGTACGCCACACCTCTGTGGTCAACTCTACCTCTGTCCTGCGCTCCACACACCAGGAGGCCAACAAATCTCAGCTCAGCCCGGGCATGTACGAAGACCCCAACGCTCGCAGGACTCCTGTGAACTACAGCACCAATCCTGTGTCCAGAGGATCGCCAATGCTGGGGCGCGCTCAAGACGGTATTACACATGAACATTTTATATACAAACTGGATCGTTTTTAAATACGCAACAGAGCTGGTGGAGGGAAGTGTCACATTCACTGCAGAATAACAAGGTTACTAATACGATCGTGTTAGCTGACTAACTAGTGGAACGTTCACATCCGACCCGGGGGGCGGGAAACATTTCCATGGTAACAGCGAGTTCCTCGGATCAGAACCTGCATTCACCTGGTGTCGGACACATCGGAATAACGAGTTTCTAAGTTGTAAAATGTACAGGAACGCCTGCTCAAGTCAAAACAACAACTCAGACAAACACGCAAAGAATTAGGCTCCTGACTCGACGCCATATTTGTCATCAACATGGCGGCAAAATATGTTTAGTTAATGTTCAGATACTTTTGATTAATTCACAAATTGCACATTAACTTTAAGCTCGAAGATAAACTCTTAACAGAGACAGTCACTCGTCTTCTTCGTAGCGTCATCGCTGTTTGTTGTTGTTGTTCAGACTTTACGATCTGAAAACACGAGAACACGATGAAGTCGGAAGAGCGACTTCCCAAATCGGATTCTGGAAACATCCGAGGAGCACATGACTGCAGCAAGAGATGTCGCTGTGACACTTCTTGATGGTGGGTAGTGTAGTTCTTTGCCCTGACATCGTGAACAAACCGTGTTCGTATTAAATTGATATCAGACGAACTTGTTTCACACTCGGGTAGCTCGTGGTCAGTCTACCTGCTATGGTTATGACATCATGGCTAATATTCAAATCCGCTTTTTGAGGAAATGAACAGGATTTTTACTTCTGGAACCTCGCTGCTGAACCGTACACCCTCTTCATACTATTGTGCAATAACATCACATAACTACTGACTAAAACAACGAGCATGTGTTTGTGTGTTTTTCTCTCTTCTCAAGGCGCCATGAGCTCTAAATCGGCTGCACATGAGAGAAAGAGCGCCATGACTCCGACACAGAGGGACAGTGTCCCCGCCAAGTCCCCCGTGTCTGGTGGGGACCCTGTCGCCTCTCACAGCCCCTTCGATCCCCACCACCGGCCCGTTGGTCCTGGGGAAGTGTACCGAGCTCACCTGCCTCCACATCTGGACCCGACCCTAGCCTTCCACAGAGTGCTGGATCCAGGTACAGTCTTTAACCTCCTTCCAGCAGAACTACAAAATAAAAGCATTGATCCTGAGTAACATGGCGGCAGCATCTCCTCATTCATAGTCACTACATGCTCAGGATCTTTTTCCTCTATTGACGTCAGCAGTCGCGATCAGTATCTTTGAGCCTTCTGCTCATTTGTTTTCTTCTTCTTTCCTCTGTAGCAGCCTTCATGTTTCCCAGACAGCCGTCCCCGACAGGCTACCACAACACCTACCAGCTTTACACCATGGAGAACACACGGCAGACCATCCTCAACGATTATATCACTTCCCAGCAGATGCAAGTCATCCCTCGGCCTGACATGGGCCGAGGCTTGTCACCACGGGAACAGCAAGTCGCTATCCCTTACCCAGCCGGAGCTCGAGGTACGACCCCCCCACTAGCTGTCCCTCTCTCCCCCCTCCCGCACCAGGCAGGGGGGAGAAGCTGAAACACGCAGACTGTGTGCTTGTGAAGTAGTGGCTACCTTTTCCAGACGCCCAGAAGCAAATGACCTAGTCAAACTTTGCTGATTTGCACTTTATACTGGGGCTGCAAATGATTTGGCTACTTCTCTATTTCTCTATTTGCTGAGTGGTCGCCCCTTAAGAGTTGACCACTATTCCACTATTCCCTTTGCAGCCCTGTTGCTTTCTGATCAATCTGTATTTGGGAGCACTAACAGATGCAGGTGATGGGTTACTGCTAAGTGTATCTACGGTGTTCATACATTCAGAAATTGATGGATCCGTTTGTGTTGTTCACCGTTGGCCCTTTGCTTCTGTCTGTAAAAGGGATTATTGATCTAGCCCAGATGCCTCCAACTATCCTGTTGCCTCACCCTGGGGGAACAGGTACTCCCACTTTGGAACGCATCGCCTACCTCCCCGGAGCTCAGCCCCCTTTCCCTCCTAGGGCTTTCAACCCAACCTCCATATCGCCAGGTGAGGATCCCTCCCTCCCCCAAACCTACACCTCGTCTTCCCTTATCTTCCTTCCACAATCTCCGTCTCTGCTCAAACCTCTGTGAGAGTGCAGCCCTGCACTGTCCCGGGGGAGAAAGGTTAGTTCTGCGGTTCAACTTGAGTCGTCCTGCCGGGAGGGATCACGGAACCGCCGCAACAAAGTCACTCTCTTTTTTCCCAGGTGCATTTTGAAAGGGGTGCAAAGTCGTGATGAAATGTGAATGAAATTACTGACATCCTTCTCATGTTTCAGGGGCCGAGCAGTTGTAAATCTGTCATATCTTGTTATTTTTAGTCATATCATCTGAACTGAACTCTCTATAAAGACTCAAATTCAAAGTCGTCCAACAGCTCCGCACTTCTTTCTCTCCTTTAATCGAATGCAAAGTCAGTTTTTGCAAAGTTTTTAGTTTCTCTCCCACATGGATTAACATCGTCTCCAAAAGTATTCATCGTAGTTTGACGCAGATTTAACGTATGATGTTTTTAAATGGTAGGGTTTTTGGGGTGCCGGTAGCCGAGTGGTTAGTACGCGTGCCCCATTTACAGGAGCTGTAGTCTTCAAAGCGGGCGGCCCAGGTTCGAATCCGACCTGTTGTTCCTTTCCTGCCTGTCATCCCCCTCTATCTCTGAACCTGATTTCTGACTATCCACCGTCCTGTCTCTAAATAAAGGCATAAAAAAAAAAAAAAAAAAGAAGAAGTAGGATTTGTTTTGGGTCTTTATTTGAGAGACAGGACTGTGGGTAGAGGAGGAGGGAGTGGGGGCATGACGTGCAGAGAGGAGCTGAAGGTTGGACTCGAACCTGGGCCGCCTGCTTCGAGGACTTAGCCTCTGTACGTAGGGCAGGTGACCTGACCTTACGGCCAAACCCCCCTTGTGTTGGATTTTTGTTTTATTTCAGTTATAGTATTTCATCTACATGCAAAATGGACGTTTGGTCACTGAAAATACTTCTCTGAAAAAAGCTCCTTCAGGGGAGAAAAATGTTCTGTTTGTTTTCAGTGTTGCCACGTCCACCGAAAGAAACGTGGCGTCTGTGAGATGATGACGTCATTACATCAATTCAAGCACGCCTGTTGTTGCTTTATGACGAGAACGCTCCTGAAACAACAACAAAGGCTGACCATCGGTTTCTGGTGGTCAGCGGTGCAAAGTTAACATTACAAGTTGTTAATGAACTCACTGAACACACCCCTTCTCCTTTTGGTCCTGCAATGGTTGTTTAAATCCCGAGTGGATGCATCTCCATGTTTGTGTTTTATTTGACCACATACTGTGCTGATTGATCTTTTTCTTTAATGATGGCGATCAGTATCCAAGTGTATTGCCTTTGCCGTGCTGTAACTGATGGAGGACGTCATATCAGAGAAACTCCACGAGAGATGCATGTTTAAATTCTGCGGTGTGTGTGTGTGTGTGTGTGATGTCTGTCGTCTTCATCGTCCTCCTCAGGTCACCAAGCCCACCTTGCTGCTGCTGCTGCCGCCAGTGCCGAGAGGGAACGAGAGAGGGAGCGAGACCGAGAGCAGCAGGAGAAAGAGAGAGAGAAGGAAAGAGAGAGGGAGCACAGGGAGAGGGAACGAGAGCGAGAACGCGAGAGGGAACGGGAGATGCGAGAACGAGAGAGAGAGCGGGACCGGGAGCGAGCCAATGAATACATCCGTGGAGGTGAGTTATTTCATTTTCTGCATTTGGATTCAAAGGGACGTTCAAAGAAGAAAATCTTGCATATTGAAGGTTTTGTTTCGACACATCCTGGACATGCGTTCCCTCTGTAGAATTTTCATCCCCTTCGTGCTGTGAGCTGAAACGTTTTAATCACCTGTATCGATATGACACACAGAAATGTTAGAGGAATAGTTTTGCGGTTACTGGTTCGTGCTTTTATACTGGGTATTTAATTTTAGGGATGAAAATCAACAGAGGACAATTTAACAATAGCAGGTGCTCCTAATAGAGCGGACGGTCCCCGGAGGACAGCATGGAAGAGGCGACTGAGCTCAAGCGGCTCAGATACCAGGAGCTGTTAGAGCTGTGTCGTATGAAGGGCTTGAAGCTCGCTGCGAACCCCTCGAGGTGGGGTGCAAAGGTTTTGCGGAGCCGCATGCAGGAGACTAGAAAAGAACTAAACAAGCACATGTCCATTTACCATTTATCACAAGTTGTTTTGATTTTAATTCTAATTGTGTGTGTGTGTGTATCAGGTGGACCCGAGCAGCCTGGTCGGCCCGGGAGTCGTGGTTATCTCCACTCGCCCTCTCCCTCGCTCAGGACACAGGAAGTGGTGGTTCAGCAGCGGCCGAGCATCTTCCAGGGCAAGAGTGTCATCACAGCTCTAATGTGAGTACTTCAGGTTTAACTTGGCCAACTAACCATCCTGCAAACCATGGCCCTCTTCTGGAGGAAGTAAAAAAGCCTTCATCAAACTGGCTCATCATGGAAATGTTTAAACATAATGAGGTCATCACAAGGCTGAAAAAACGGCCTTCGTCAGGGTGTAACCACTCTGTTTGTGGGTTTGTTTGTGTTAAAAGTCTGTACGGTTCATCTGAGGTTCATTAAGCTGGCTACACACTCAACCATTTTCAAATATATGATTTTTGAAACCGTGGGAGACGACATACATGAGGACAGATTTATCTGAAGTTTAACATCAGAATCCTCTGAACGCTCACACTAGACGACACGGTCAGACCACACACCTGCTGTTTGTAGTAACGATGTCACAGACACGAGATCTTACAGAAACTCACGTGATCAAACGTGACTTCAGAAGAAAAACAAACATGGAGGACGGTCAATGTCGTCAGCTGGCTGTCCTGCTGTGTTTGTGTTTTGCAGCGAAAAACAGAAAATGAGAAAAACAATACGGTTGAGATCCTGGCTGAGAAGATGCAATATGTGCGGATTTATTTAATTTGCAATGCGGGCTGAGGGTGAGTTGTCAGAGTACGCAACATCCGTTTGGTGACGCTTCCAAGTCTACTCGCTCTCATTGGCTGCTGCAGGTATTCTTTCGGAGGCAGTGGAGGACGGAGAATCATACATATTAAACATGTTTGGTATTTATGATTCCAGATCAGGAGGCTCCGACTCGATGGGGAGTAGTAAAATAACCGTAGTGACACCACACACCTGAGGATATTCAGACAAATAATCGTTTCCGACAAGCCGCAAATCGGACCACGCCCATCTAGGGTGTAGCCAGCTTTAGTTTCCTAACGTCGTCTTTCTGAACCATCTTCTTTGAAATTTGTGTAATGGCTTCATGTGTTTGTTTTCCTCCCCAGGCCTCACACAGCAGAGCCGACGTCAGTGTCCCAGAGTAACTCTCGGTACAGCACTGCAGCTGACGCTCTGGCTGCTCTGGTGGACGCTGCAGCCTCCGCCCCGCAGATGGATGTCGCCAAGGTGAAAGAGAACAAGCATGATCGGGATGACGAAATGTCGTCTTCTGCCGCAGCTCGGCGAGCTCTCGCTGAACAGCAACAGCAGGAGGCTGAGAGGCGATCCATGCAGTCACCGTATGGAGCCATGTCTCTGCCAGGAGGTAAACCCCATTCCGCTTACTCTGAGGGCGCTCGAGGCGGCGATAAGGACAAGGGACCTCAAACCTCCAAATCCCGCATCGAGGAGGAGCTTCGGACTCGTGGAAAGACAACGATCACAGCTGCGAACTTCATCGATGTCATCATCACGCGGCAGATCGCCTCAGACAAAGACTCCCGAGAACGAGGCTCTCAGAGCTCTGACTCGTCCAGCAGCTGTGAGTGTGTCAGGGATGGTTCAGGAGATAACGGATAATATAACCACACAGTAACGTTGTGACATCATCAGTTAGTTGAGCGGTCAAAAAGATAAACTGTAAATGTAATCTTCTTCTTTAAATAGACTGTCCTAACCAAATCTTAACCGTAACTCTTAACGTGTGTTTTCCAGTGTCATCCAGTCGATATGACAACACCGCCGGCGGAGCCATCGAGGTGATCAGCCCTGCTAGCTCTCCCGTCCAATCCCACCAGGACAAACCAGACGAAGGACAACCACAGGCCGCAGGTACGATCACCAAATCACAACGACTATCCACAATGTTTGGGACTTGTGGTATACTGGGCCGTTCAAAACAAGAACTCCAATTATAAGAATGATATAATAAGCATCAACGCTACAGCTCCGTTTTTACCAAACGATTCGGATTGGTTCAGTAAATCCTGATCTTGCTGGTGTTTCCACAGCCAATCATACCCTTAAGCCCCACGTCCACCTAGCGATTTTTTCTGAACACCAGCGTTTTTTGTTTTTTTTTCAATTCTCCCCAATGAGGAGAGAGCGTTTGCAGCAGCAGAACGTGGGCGCCTGGAGAAAAATCACAGCGCCCAGCGTTTTTTTTTCTGAGTGTTCCGCCTTTTTTCTGCGGCCGCTCGGAGAAAGGCGAGTGAGAAGGGTTTTAAGGTGACGCCTCCAATAGTCGTGTTCATAATTATGGTACTCAATGATTTTGGTGTGACAGCTGACACGTAAGAGAAGGTTAAATTTAGCTTCCAGTCAAGGGGAGTAAACATAGCGTAGCTTGGTTTACTTCATCCACTGACCTTTCACTCCGAGACTCACTCTCGACACCCGTCTGATCACCACACTCCACTAGAAGTTATTCCTGTCACCTGCACACACACACACACACACACACACGCACACACACACACACACACACACACACAAACACACACACGTGGATCAGTTACTGCACACTTTTTGCCCCTCCCCGTCTTCTCAGCTCCAAAACAACAACACTCTGTCCCTGTTCAACCCTCACCAGCTGCCATGCGGGGCTATGACATGAGTCGATACCGGCCACAAGGGGAGCCACCGCAGCCGAGTCCCCATCAGCCCCCCACCTCCCAGGCTGACAGCTACTCCCAGGTCCCAAAGACTCACCGGGTCATGACCTTGGCAGACCACATCTCGGTAAGAATGCAGCACATAACAGATTGACCATAAAACACAATGAGGTCAAACCTGACTAACCTGGTCTCTCTTGGTCACCTTCTGCCCTGCAGCATATCATAACCCAGGACTTTGCCCGCAATCAGGACCCTCCTCCGGTCTCCTCATCAGCTTCAGCCACATTCCAGAGCGTCGGGCAAAGCCGAGCTAAGGGACCCAGCCGCTACAGTCCGGAGAATCAGGTCCAGGCCTCACACCACCAGAGACCCTCCAGCAGAGTTTCACCAGAAAACGCCTCAGAAAAACCTCGAGCCAGGTGCTTTGATCCGTCACTTAACCCTGATTTGTTGCTCAATTCATTTCCTATCATCTATCTCACACTTGTTTCTTTCTCTGCCCCCCCCTCCCGTCCAGGCCTGGTAAATCTCCAGAGCGAGGCAGCAGGCAGATGGAGAACTATGAACCCATCTCTCCTCCACAGAACTACCAAGGCATGGACAAACAGGAGGCTCCTCAACCCCAGAGGAGAGAGGCCGACAACTCTGAGATCAGGTACGGGGTCGCCACAGCTTTTCTGCACCTCAATTCTCTCACTCGGCCGGATAAAGCCTGGTTGATACTGTGTTGACGCTACGCCTACATACTTGTGCGTAGGTGTGTCTGCGTAGCTCTGCAGTACTCTCGCCAGTTTCCGGGTCTGCCACATTCTCTGCTTTTTTTTGTTCAGGAAACCATGGCGACTGAAAGTGAGCGTACTATGTTGGAGTTGGAGATGACAAATATCGAGCAAAAGTTAAACCGTGTTTAATCAACTTTTTGGCGGCAGCAGCTTTATCTGTAGGGACCTGGGTTGGGAACCAGAGAGTCGCCAGTTCAGGTCCCGTTGTGGACCAAATCTGGAAGTAGGAAGTTGGTCTGGTAGCTGGATATGTGCCAGATCCCTTTCTGAGCACTGCAGAGGATCCCGTGAGCAAGGCATCGGCCCCCCCCACCCCACAACACACACCACCAGCTCAGGAGTGCTCGCATTGTTGGCTCAGGCTACGTTAAACGCACAGACGTTCATGATGCAAAGAACATTAAGTTTAACATGTGGTGTTAGCCAAGACAGTAAAATATAGACCAATCACAGGGCTTGCAGTCTGCATCACTTCAACGTGTAGTCACATTTATGAAGAGGTGCACGTCGGCCTCTCTCATGTAGCCCTGAACCTACGGCGTAGATTCGATGCGGAACTTTAAATTGTTTAAAAAACGGACGACTGCTGGCTGCTCTCACGCATGTGCAGAACGTACGTGGTGGTTGGCCGTCGGCTGTAGTCTGTGGTGTGTTCAAGTGCAATTTTTTGGCCAAGACAAAAGGCGACGTGGGGCAGCGCCACAGGCGGCCTTCGTCGCCACTACTTCTTTGACGTCTGCTTGGTGTGTCAGGGTCTTTAAAGGCTCGCTGTCCCAGTTTCTGTTCGTGTTTGTTTGACTCTTTTCACTTTTGTCCTCTTTCTAGGAACGACTCTCGTTCCCCGGGCAGCGTGAGCTACCTGCCTTCCTTCTTCACCAAGCTGGAGAGCACGTCGCCCATGGTGAAATCCAAGAAGCAGGAGATCTTTCGTAAGTTGAACTCCAACTCTGGTGTCGGTGATTCTGATGTTGGTAAGTGGGTCTCTTCTTATCCTCTTGCTTCTGACTAACATGCATGCTTCAGATGGTGGATCGATCTTTTTTAATGTGTGTGTGTGCACGGACGGGTCGGATGTTGAACCCTTTGATGACAGTTATTTTACCTGCTATCTGAGATTCTCCTCGTCTTTGAGGAGAGGTGGTGTTGGAATAGAGGGAGAGAAAAGAATATAACGGGGATGGGAAACTTCTGAATCACTCATTAGACAATGACTTATTTTTCAACAAGGGGAACAAATATTCAGCTTTCATCAGAAACATTTACTGTTTTATGCTCCAATGTTAAATAGAAAAGCTTAATTCAAGGGGAGCCAGATAGCCTAGTGGTTATGTTGCACGCCCCATGCACAGAGGATGTAGTCCTCAACGCAGTGGCCGACCTCGGTCCTTTGCTGCGTGTCGTCCCCCTCTCTCTCTCCTCCCAAAGTTTCCTGTCTCTCTTAAGCTGTCCTCTCCTAAAAAGGCACAAATGACCCAAAAAATATCTTAAAAGAAAAGCTTGGTCTCAGTTAGTGTGGTCTTGACTGCAACACTACATAAAAGAGATTCTCAGAGAGGACTGCAGCCAATCACATCCACTCATGCAAAGAACAAAACATGAACCAGTAATAAAAGATAATCAGAGAAAAGTGTTGATTGGTCTGCTCTGTGTGTGCGGTGTGTCCATTCAGGATGAAGTCAGACATTTAGTTTCTTCTCTTCTTCTTCTCCACCTGATTATTGTGTTGCAGGAAACGCACAACCAGGCACAGAGATCTTCAACCTGCCCGCTGTTACCAGCTCCGGTAAGTAGCAGTGACACGGCCTCACTTACGTCACAGGTCAATGTGGAGGGCGCCTCGTTGCTTATCGTGTGCTTTGTGGTCTTGTCGCTCTTTGTAGGCAACATCAACCCCAGGAATCACTCCTTCAGTGACCCAGCCAGTAACCTGGGCCTGGAGGACATCATCCGCAAAGCCTTGATGGGAAACCTGGAGGAGAGACCGGAGGAGCATCAGGGAGGAGGAGGGGCCATCAACAACGCACCGGGCTCGGGCAGTGATGCTCGCCAGGAGGCCAACCCGTCACCAAGTATGGGTATGCATTAAATAACCCTCTACACGTGCTCACGAGAGGTTGGACATGTCGCTGATTCTTACACTCTGCGTGTTTACATCTACAGGGAAGCAGAAGCAGGGCAAAGCTAACAGCCGGAAGTCCAAGTCACCCAACCTGGGTCAGGCCTACGCTGGAGGGGAGCGCCCCTCCTCAGTGTCCTCCGTCCACTCAGAGGGAGATTATCACAGACAAGCCCAGGCTCAACCCCAGTGGAGCTGGGACGACCGACCCTCCTCCACAGGTGAGCTGCAGAGGCGGCCTTAAAATGTACCAGTATAAAATGCTGAGACATGCACAATCATTACTGAGAGTGCAGCCGGCACCATCACACACAGCACGCCACCTGAAACCTTTTAACATACACCTCCGTTCATTGTTGCCTGCAAGCTGTGGGGATGCATAGCCACGCAGACCAGGCTTCCAGCGAAGTCATAACGGTGCGTTTAAAGCAAACCGTGGTTCAGTAGGTAAAGAAGAAGAAGAAGAAGGCAGTGAAATGATACGACATGTGAGCGTATGTTTCACGTGTGGGAACGATGTTGTCTCTTCTTCAGACATGATATCAAACCTTTGTTAGAAACATTCAAACCGTGCTGCTCAGTGGGTCGACTGTTCCAGAGTTCAGCTCGTACACCAGAGACGGCTGGTTGTCCTCAGAGGTTTATCACATTGTTACAGTTACCGCTTACTGAAGTGCGTCATCACAGACTTCACCGTAGGCTGAGAGCTCGACTACCGTACTGTAGCTACTAGTGTTGAAGTACTCCAAAAAGTGGTCTCAAGTCCGGTCTTTAGACCACTTCTTGAAGCTCTCGGTCTGGTCTCGGTCTCAGACTGGGCGGACTCCAGATCTTAAATCAATACCACCACTGATCAGCTATTTATCTACGTCATCACTGTGATTAGAAGGAAAACGCCTCTTTCTAAAAGAACAAATAACTTCAATTCATTTGTAGTTTGTTTTCTATCCCCCGGTTACGGCCACAACCTTCCCGGTGTTACGGTCTAAGTGAGTGACACGCTGCACACAAGATGACGATTATCAGAGATATTTATGGTCCTGGTCTTGCCTCGGTCTCGGAGCACTCTGCTCTCGGGTATGTGTTGGTCTCGGTTAGTGTGGTCTTGACTACAACACTAGTAGCAGGTAGAAGTAAACACAGATGATACAGAGAAACGGCACGCTGTAGACTTCACTGAGCGCAGGGGAAATCCTCACACAGGACGACACTTTCAACCTTTTTTATCTCTGAAAGACCCCCAAAAATCAGACTGCGTGTTGTAGACCGGTGCGACTTCTCCTCTAGATTTGACGGTGCATGCTTTATTAACTCTCACAGGAGGACATCCCCTCTCTACCTTTTCGTTTACCCTTTTCCACTTGTATGAATGAGATCTTTAAGTTACTGTCAACGTTTAATATTCTTTCTGTTTTCATGTTTTGCTGCCTGTAAATAAAATGTGAGGGTTCCAGGTCTATGTACCTCAAAGGTCAACTTGTTGTGCAGACGGGAGATAAAAACAACTCTAAGAATTCAAAGTTCAAAGTAAAATCCGCTCATGACAAAGTGCTTGATGACACTTTAAGTAAACAGTAAATAACAAAGTCCCTCTCTCTTCTTCTCTGTCCAGGATCCATGCAGTTTCCTTATAACCCGCTCACCATGCGCATGCTGAGCAGCACGCCGCCCACCTCCATCGCCTCCCCAACCATCCAGAGCCAGCAGCAGCAGCAGCAGCACCAGCACCCGCAGGCGCCTCCAGCTGGAGCCCCGGTGGCCCAGCAGCGCGTGTGGCAGTCTCTGCTGTCGGAGCAATACGAGACCCTGTCTGACAGCGACGACTGAGCGCCGAGAACCAGAGGAGAGGTCTGCGCTAAGGCTTGTCTGTTCACCCCCCTCCGTCTCCTAGAACTGACCTTGCTCTCTGGCGAGTGCAACGAGAAGACAGGGTGATGTCCTCTTTATTTTTGGTGCTATGGCGCCCCCTGGCTGTTAGCTGAGAGTACAAGCAGCAGCCTGCGACAGGCAGGGCTCTCCAGAACAGGACTTGCTTTTGGAAGCACTCACCCGGCCTGTCGAGAGAGGGGGGGTAAACGAAACTGGACATAGTGGACGACACGAGCTAAAGATGAAGAACTTAATGTGTAAAAAGAAACAACATAAGAGACTATTTCTGACATTTCTTTTTTCTGTTTGATTTCTGTAAAGATTCCCCTCGTCTGTAAGAGAATCATTGTTTGTACATAGAGTAACCTTTTGCAGTGTTTTTTCTTAACTTGATTATTTCTTATTTTAATGTCGCTTTTAAATGGATCCACTTTAAACGGGGAGAGTCGGGGTGTCATCTTTAAGATCACAGTCGCTCTCTCCCGGTCCACCCCGACCACCACCACCCCCCCACGTCACCTGACACCCGACTCTGATGTTTTTAAGACACAGCGACGAAAAGAGAGACCGGGTCTTTGGTCTGGACTTGTACCATGAGTGGAGCACAGAGACAGTGTCGCCCTGCACCAAGCACCACCAGAGCCTGACCACCGCCGACATCCAAGGATGAAACACAAACCAAACACAGACTAACATTTCACACAGCGTGGATATTTGATGCCCGTCTTCACCGCACGGTGGAGGCGATGCATGGATTGTAGCGCCCCTCCCCCCTCTCCCTACCAGACAGAGAAATGTCATGGAAACAAGTTGAGAACACTGGTGTCATAGCAGAAAGGTGAAACGTCTGATATAAGCTTCATTTTTTGGCCGGAAGAAGAAATCCTTATGACTACTCCTCCTGGACCCCGTCTGAACGATGACAGTGAGCCAATGTTTGTTTTGGTTTTCATTTGAGCCATGGTGTGTCACATGTAGCTGTCTCTCTCTGCAGTTTCTGACCTGTCCACAACGTTCCGCTCCGTGGTCGTTGACGTCACGGTCGTTCAGAAAAGCGTCAGGTTTTTTCGCCATGCCTTGTGACTTGAGAAAGAAGGCAGCTTGAACTCATTTTTCTCAGAGATATTCGTTGGTGTTTGATGTTGTATCGTTACGTAGTCCCTCTTTTTCTTTTTTTTTATACTGTCCTGACAAAAATCTGAACTCTGTTAAAAAAAAAAGTCTTTCCATTACACAAGAAGACGACAAACTAACCAAACGTAAAGAGCGCTCTGCACCATTGTTGCACTTTGTTTTTGCTTTGAATCCTTCTACCTGCTGTGTAACTTATTCAACCTCCGGCACAGGAGCAAACCGAGACGTGCTTTAAGTTTCTCCCAGCGCTCACAGAAGTCCTCCGGTCTCTTCTTGTAGCTGGTTCAGGATTGAAACAGTGTGACGCTTGCTTCACAGTTACAGCTTTGAGTGTTTGATACCGTTAGATGTTCATGGTGGATCAAATCCATGACCTCTTGATCTTTGCGTTCCTCGTGTCAATCAGCCGGCGTAAAGCTTTGAAAATGAATTCTATACAGCGTCATATACGGCAGTAACGTTCCTCTGCTGGTTTCTCTTTAAGAAATGTAAAAACAACATGTAATGGCTTCTTCTTCAGCGCTCACTCTGCTCAACCTCGATGTCTCCTCTTGTTTTCTGTTTGCTTTCCGATCATTCGTCGCAGCACACGTTCAGATTTTCACTTCCTGTCTTTTTGTTTTCTTTGTTTTCTCAACACCTGTGTTTATTCTTCTTCCCGTTCAAACTGGGATGTTTTGTGTTTACAAAAGCAACGACAAAAAAAAGAAAGAAAAAAAAAGTTTACAAACTTGAATCTTAAAGAAATCCGACATGAAGCCGCCGAGAAAGAATCGGAGCGTCTCTCAGTTCGCTCTCAAACAAACACAGTGATGACTTTTTTTTGTCTTTTTGAAATTGAGACTTGAAACCCCCCCACCCCAACCCCGTGTATCCTATGATGTTGAAATGCAATGTTTGTATCGCACAATGTCTTTTAGTAGGCTATTACAAGAGTTCAGACCAATCAAATAAAGTGGATCAGTTCTCCACCACTCCAGACGTGTCGGCTCCTCAGTACGTGTGCACTCTCTTTATTGACCTCTACGACTGTCCTCCTGCAGGTTGTGACCACAGACTGTAAATATGAATGTTTGAAGCCTGAGTGACGTCACCCATCTGTTCCTGCAGGGGGCGCTGGAGTCCAGTCACCCTAACGACAGACGAGAGCCGGAGCTGAGGCGGGTTTTCCTCCTGAAAAAACGTTACACCGCGCCCGCCTGCATCATCATGTTAACGTCTTCATTATGAGTCTTTCGTACACTTGGCACTTTAACCTACCTGATGACATCACCATCACATCCTCCATGATTGGTCTGAAACGGTCAAATAACAGAGAGTACTAAGCTTATAAAAGCATCAGAGCAAGAACATTTAAATAGCACTAGAGTTCAGTTTGAGGCTCAAATTGTTGACTTTAGTGTTTTCTTTTTCTGCCAGTTTATTATTCTGCTTTTCTACATCCAAAACACATCTTCAAAAATGTCAGCACAGTTTGAATGGGCCTGACGCTGCTGATACGAGCACAGGGAACTATATGTATGAACAATACAAATGTAAATATACAAAATGTGTCGTTGAACAGTGAAGTGTCAATAAATTCCTGTCAATCAGTCGGTTCTACACTGATATACAAACACATAAAGGGTTAAATATGTTTCTGAAAAGAACAGGCTTAAAAGACAGAATTTAGCTCCTTTTTTAAATTATTTTTTATATTTATTTCCTATACCAGAATTCTGACCCTCACTCCGGCTCAGCAGGTGGCGGTAATGCGCCCATAAGCCTGTTTGCCAACCGCCATAAAACTCCAACGAAGAAGAAAAACGCAGTACGTGATTGGCTGAGAGCTGCGATGACTTCCGGAAACAAAAAAACGGTGTGAAAAATGAATTCCGAATTCTTACCTCCTGTGGCAGAACAACTTTTCCGAGATATTCAGAAAGCTTTCCAGGAAACGTCTCAAAGTAAGAAGAGAGGCTCGAGGGGTTTACCTGACAGCACGGTTATTTAATTTAACGGAAGCGGAAGCGGTGGTTTAAACAGAATATGACAGAAACGGTTATTTACCGGGAAGTTTTCATTCGTAAGGAGAGAAAGGATACCGTCTCTTTGTTTCATTTTACTGTAATAATATCCAACAGTTCTATTAAAGTGTCACAATCTGGTTCAAACTGTTTTATTTAATGCCCCTGAATTGTATTAAGATGCAGTTTAGTACTTAGCCTGTAGGGGGCGCGCTCTTCCTTTTTGACAATGCCCTCTTGTAAGAGTATAAACACATCATCACAGAGTGAGGACAGGTAGCTCACTTACAGGTGAACTTTAAAGAATGAGAATACCGTAAAACTTCTATTAACGGCCCGGGCTTTTATTTACATCTTTACGTTATACTTTATTTCAATCCCATGGGTCCAGAGGCGGATCACCGCATGGGCAAAGTGGGCAAGAACCCAGGGCCCAGCAAGAACCCAGGGCCCTGCAAGTACCCAGGGCCCTCGGTTCTTGCAGGGCCTTGCAAGTACCCAGGGCACTGCAAGAACCCAGAGCCCTGCAAGTACCCAGGGCCCTTCAAGAAACCAGGGCCCAGCAAGTACCCAGGGCCCTAGCAAGTACCCAGGGCCCTGCAAGAACCCAGGGCCCAGCAAGTACCCAGGGCCCTGCAAGAACCCAGGGCCCAGCAAGTACCCAGGGCCCTAGCAAGTACCCAGGCCCCTGCAAGAACCCAGGGCCCTGCAAGTACCCTGGTCCCTGCAAGTACCCTGGTCCCTGCAAGTACCCAGGGCCCTGCAAGAACCCAGGGCCCTGGACACTGGGAGTCTTGTCCTAAGATTTATTATTACACATGTATTTTTTTATGTAAAGTATTTTTGCTATAAAAATATTGGACTAAATATTCTTCGCCTTCTTGCTTTTCCTGGTTTTTCAGTAAAGGGAAGGGACAGTTAACAAAAGAGACAGAGAGAGCAAGCTGCTAATTCTCCATGCTAACTGGAACTACAAACTATTTAGTGACTATATTATGAGTTATTGTCCCAGCCATCATTCCTTTTGTAAAGGAGTTCCACATGTTGTTGACTGTTTTACCTGGTAAGATTGTGCAAGGACCATATTTGGTGATAGAAAGTAGAAGTTCCATCATTTAGTTTAACCATGTAAAACAGGGTTATTATAGTATCATTAAAGAATAAATAACTGTTTTTAAAAGGAGTACGTGCTGTGTGATTGTGCAACTCTGCTTGGCGAGGACACAAGCAGTGTGAGTATAATATTTGCGTTCTGTAGGGTCCAAGGCAAGTTTGTGTCCTGGTCCTGTGGTCATGATAATCCGTCCATGCACAAGTCCTCCATATCATTCTTAAAAAGCACAGGAAGTATAAATACAGGACTTCAGTGAGGGGATATAATCTCTACAGTTTGTCAGTAATGAAAATACAAAGAGACATCAGTGTTTCCAGAAACGACCTTGTGTCACTGAGTGTGGGCGGAGTCACAGACATCATGATTTAACATTTTACAATCAACACATTTATATCATGAAATGTGGAGACATTATTAGAAACATTAGATTTGCACTCGTCCATCTTGGTAGTTTGAGAAGTATTCTGAATGCATCTTCAGACGCCGCCTGTAATTTTCTCGTTTGAGCCAATCAGTGAGCAGAGTACAGTCAGCTCTGTTTCAACATCGTGTCTGTGCACAGAAGAACATTAATGTGCCAGCATTAATCATCATTCCTGATGATATGTCTCCCACACTGAGGGCTCCATCAGAGATAAAGAATCCGTATATAAAATGACCGTGGTGCCTCGATATGGGGAAGGCAGGCTTTCATGATTTAGTGCACAGCAAAGATGAGAAAGAGTACAACTTTGTGAGTTCAGATTAATAATAAACCAGTGAAATGACACATCACTTCTCAGAGTAATTAATCAGCTGTAGTTTCCAGACACATCTTTTTCTGGTAGCCCGTAAAGAGAGCGTTACAAACTGTCGTCTGTTAGTGGAGGAGCGTCTCAGCATCTACCTGACATTTAAAAACACCTGGTCAATGTTTCCTGAAGTTTCAATGTTGGTTTCAGCTTCCTGCTTGTTCACCGTCTCTCCCTTTTTCCTTTCTCTTTTTTTCAGTTCCTGATGATCTGCTCATGGCGTAAGTTCCTCTCTTCTTATTCCCACGACATGTTCCCTCCATAACAGATCCAAATGTGTATTTATTACCAACTTTCATTATTTTTACTGTTACTCTGAAGGTAACTTTAGAGGTTACTGTTAACCTCGAAAGGTTTCTCTTTAGGAATTCTCAAAAATCTCGGTCTCTCTCTCTCTCTCTCTCTCTCTGTGTCTCTCTCTCTCTGTGTCTCTCTCTCTTTCTCTCTCTCTCTCTGTCTGTCTCTCTCTCTCTCTCTCTCTCCCTCCTCTCTCTCTCTCTATCTTCTCTCTCTCTCTGTCTCTCTCTACCTTCTCTCTCTCTGTCTCTCTGTCTCCCTCTCTCTCTCTCTCTACCTTCTCTCTCTCTCTCTCTCTCTCCCTCTCTCTCTCTCTCTCTCTCTCTCTCTGAGTTATGATGGCTGAATCTGAGTGGGTAGGAAGTGCGGCCTCAAACCATTCAGAGGAAGACGAGGGCGCCGTCTGGGTCCTCATGGTCACGTCCTGGGTGTTTGTCAGGAAACCTCCGGTCCCTCCGTCACACTCAGGAACCTCGTTAGGAATTAACGAGCTGATATTCACTTTCTCTTCTTTCAGACAGAATTCTGTTGTCGATGTCTTTTTCAGTAAAATGTCCTGATTTAAAATCCACTTCATCATGTTTCTCTAACTCTAACATGTGTCTCTAATCTGTCTACAAACCCCCCAATGATGAGAAAAGTCCATCCTCTCCGTCTTTTGCCTGCTCCACTTTTCAGAAAATGTGTGCTCAAACAGGCCGTTTGGAGATTTTCCCTTCATGACATCACAAAGGGCAGTAACCCCTCCCCCAGGGTGTTAACATTTTGACTTATGTACGATGTTTTCTTTGATTAGAATCGATGAATATTGTT
The DNA here is from genome assembly GCA_020745685.1 of Tautogolabrus adspersus. Classification (NCBI taxonomy): domain Eukaryota; kingdom Metazoa; phylum Chordata; class Actinopteri; order Labriformes; family Labridae; genus Tautogolabrus; species Tautogolabrus adspersus. The sequence continues at coordinate 1,676,854 of CM036546.1, read as the reverse complement.
ATTGAATTAAACTTGGAGAGTCCAAACTTTGACTTTATGAATGACAGACGTACAGAACATTTCAGATGAATGTAAAATAACAGAATCACACTTTGATGAATCAACACGCTTCAAGGTTTGTTTTACACTCTAGATTTAAGACTCTAAAACGTGAAGACAAAAGGACAGAACATGTTGATGTGTTGAAATCTTTCACTCACCTCTGAGGATGATTTCTCTCTCCCGTCTCGCAGACTGAAGTTTGTCTTTGGACCTTGTGCGCTGCAGGCCTTGGACCTGGTGGACCAGCGCTCCGTCACCTGTGTGTCGTCTCCGAGTGGACGCAAAGCATTTCAGGTTGGTCATGCTTCTGTCACCTCTGTATCTTTACAAACTGCAGCACACCCTTTATTCATTACAGTTATTCACGATATCTTACAGAGGCTGTGAGAGGACTAAAAAAGGTCACATATTCTATAAAATCCTCTTCACCATGTTTCTCTGACTCTAATATGTGTCCCTCGTCTGTCTACAAACCCCCCAATGATGAGAAAAGTCCATCCTCTCCGTCTTTTGCCTGCTCCACTTTTCAGAAAATGTGTGCTCAAACAGGCCGTTTGGAGATGTTCCCTTCATGACATCACAAAGGGCAGTAACCCCTCCCCCAGGTGGGTGACACTCCCACAGCTAGGTGTTTGTTCTGCCCTCTGAGTCTGCCTTCTCACCGTAAACAATAGGACATGGAGCGAGAAATCCATACCAGTGTCACAATAAGGTGCTTAGCTGACCTGATTGACAGGTGGGCGCGGTGTAACGGTTTGTCAGGAGGCTTAAAACCCGCCTCAGCTCCAGCTCTCAGCCTGTTGTTAGGTTGACTGAAAGTTAGGCTGAGACAGCATTTCCAGCATGGAGACCGCCTACTCCTCTTCCTCTCTCTGTTTTCTATCCTGAAGACTGGACTGACTTTGTTGATGGTCATTTACGCGGCGTGCAACGCTTAGCAGGGCAACGAGAGTGATTGCTGTCAGATGGGGCCCCCTTAAGGAGGTTTTTCTTCTGTCTATGAAAAAATGTGCACATTGCTTTGGTTTAAGTTTGTGAGCCCTCAGGGGCCCCCCTACTGGTCAGGGGCCCCAAGCAGTTGCCTGCCTTGCCTGTTGACAAGCAGCGCCTCCGACGTCACTCAGACTTCATCCATTAATATTTACAGTCTCTGGTTTTAATACGTCATTTCTCACGTATCACTACAAACGTATCAAGGATCTGACTGAATCTGCTGTCAGTGTGAAACTGTCGGATGTCACCTGTGAGTCTCCATATGACAGAATGACCTGGGTTTTTTTAGGGGGGAGGAGAGACAAAGCATCTGTTGAGGTTTGTGGTCATTGTGACCCAAGTTTCCTGTTAACTCCACTGGAACAAAAGAAACAGTTTTTATAAAAGGAACTGAAAATACAATGAAGCTAAATAAAGACGTGCTACTGTTGCTTCTTTCTTTTCACTTTGGTTCCCTCGGCCTCCCTCGGAGGTTTAGCGGTCCCGCAGCATTTATTGAAAATGATTCATGTAATAGTTTAATTCTTTAATGCTTCTTTGAATGTCATCGTGTTCTGTGGTTTGTCTCGTTGACCGGTTGTGATCGTGCACAGGAAGACATCAGTGAGAAAGTGGTTTGTCGCAGCTCTCCCAGTACAGAGCTGTTCAGGCTCAGGCTGTCTGCTTGTGTTTGCACCTGTGGGAAGTTCACACATTTCTCTGTGCACTGCTTCATTTCTGCAGCGTGAACTTGACGCTCTGCAACGCCACAACACCACTCACACGTACGAACACGCATGCTGCCGTCAGATGCAGCTGCAGAAATCCGCCTGATGGAGCAATCATTGAAGACACAGTTTAAACAGTTAGTTCATGTGGCACTGATGGCCTAGCGGTTAGGTTGCTCCCCATACACGGACGCTGCAGCCATCCAAGCAGGCGGCACGTTCAAGTCCGACCTGCGGCTCCTTTCCCTCAGGTCATTCAGATTCAGATTTTTTATTGTCCCACAAGGGGAAATTTGTTTTGCAGCAGGAGCTCACAGACGACCACAACATGTACAAGGACAACAAGTGAAATCAAAATCATTCAACACAACACGATAAGAAACCATAAAAACATTGCAGTAAAATCAGTCAAGAGCCCAGACCAAAATGGGAGGTGTGCAAATGTACAGACTGTAATACGAGTGACGTCACCCGTCTGTTCCTGCAGGGGGCGCTGGAGTCCCATCGATGGCGGTCTCCATGCTGGAAATGCTGTCTCAGCCTAACTTTCAGTCAACCTAACGACAGGCTGAGAGCTGGAGCTGAGGCGGGTTTTAAGCCTCCTGACAAACCGTTACACCGCGCCCACCTGTCAATCAGGTCAGCTACACGCCTTATTGTGAATAACTCTTATCCTTCATCAAATCAAAACTGATGAGTCATCAAAACATTCACCCCCCGTACAGTGTGTGCTGATCGAGACATGAGCTAATCAGACCTATTTGTTTTTTTGAACCAGGCTGTAAACATGTTAATGTCTGCTGTAAAAACAGGCTTTTTAGAATGGGTGTGTATGTGACTTCCTGTGCTTCTGCAGCCAGCCTCTAGTGGACACTCGAGGAACTGCAGGATTTTATTTCAGCATCAGCTTCATTTTTCATCAGTGAAAGGTTGCTGCTTGGTTTGGAGCAGCTTCCTGATACAGGCTCCACTTTGAGGAATTATTAGCGTCACATAAATCCCCCTCACCTGGAAGTTTGACAACATAAACGATGTATTCATGACGTTCTTCTTCCTCTTTGTGATAAATCTTTGAATGTGGCGTTTGTTTTGTAGTGGTTGGCGTCGGCGTTGTTCCTGTTATCTTGGCAGCTCTGTTCTATGTTTGAGCTTTTAGTGATGCATGAAGTGGGGCTGGAGTTTACACAGTGTCTCTCTCAAAGCCCTGCTGTCTCAATATTTAGGTTATAATATTTAAATATGACAGCGAGGGCTTCAGTGGGCAGCTGGTGAAAAACCAACCCAACCTCTCCCACCTGAATATCTGAACGCTGAACAAGGGCGGCGTGGCTTTGTGATCACAACACGTCTACGACTAGAGAAATCAAAGCTGGAGGACAGGAAGTGGTGACGGCGTTCTGAGGATCAAAGGTTGAGTCATGACCTTGCAGGCCTCGGGATAGACCATATATGGGCATGTGACACCAATGTTAGTAAGAAGAATAATAGACCTTTGGAGGAGACTGAAGGCAGAGACGACATTTTGAGAGGCGCAGTCATCCAAGTTTCAAGAGTCCGTACAGATAGCCGGTGAGAAGGTGACAGGATGAGAGGGCAGATCTTAAAAAAGCTGAAATATCGTTTTCATTGAATGGTTTCCCGAAAAGCATTAGACCCAGTTTCGGAACAGAAACTGTTTTGAAAAAGTAAATGTAGCCAACGTGATATCATCACATTGGTTAACAATCTATATCTATAGATTCTGCACGTAAACACAGAATCTGAAGATGCAGGAGCAGATTTTGGTTTGGAAGTGTTCTGGTTTCCAGCAGTACGAACACGAGTGCTTTAGCAGGAATCATCTGTACGCAGGAAAACAGTCCATGTGCAGGGTAACATTGGGAATGTCCCGTCTCCCATTGGTGATCATCTACTGACAGTTTAGATGATTTAACCTGACGCATCTTCCTCCAACACCTTGAATCTACTTTAAAAAGATTTAAAGAGAGCAGCTCCCCCGGTCTGCAGATCATTCTGCAGGAGAGTCCAGACCGACTACAGACCCCTGTTTCAAGACGCAAAAGACTTTGAGGTCTGATTCCTTCCTGACGTTTGCAGGAGTATTCCTGACTCCACGCTGCTCGGAGCAGGTTATCTGCACAGATTATTTTGGATTGGGTTTATTTTGTAGTGTGAGTCGTATAAAGATCCAACCGGTCTGCTCTGAGAGCATCCAGTCCGCCCAGATTTATATCTAACATTTTGATATTTAGGATTTAAAATGTTGATGACGTCGTCCTGAAAGGGTCTGCAGGAAGTCAAGTGTAACTCAGGAAGCAACCCGAGAGTTCAAATCTGACTTCCAGCTCTCGTTGAAGAACAGACGATACATGTTGTCCGCGTCTCTCCAGCCATTTCTAAACCCAAAGACTCCCCTCTGTACAAAGCATTAAAATATTTCTGATCTCCGGCTCTGTTGTTTACGTGAGGTCACATGAGGTGGTGCGTTCCTCCGCCGGGCACTATAATCTTAATAAACTCCTGTAGTCTGTGATGTGCCATTATGTTCATATCTTCTATTGTGAGCATGCTGAGATTAAAGATCTGTTAAGATCCTCCTGAGGTGCCTGATGGCCTGCAGTCCGAGGAAGGCTCAAGGGGATCCAAGATTGATGGGTTAAAAACCCCGCCTTTGAATCCTTGAGTTTGGCTTTTGGCTGCCCCTATCCTGTTTTTGTTTTTTTTACCCCTAGTTACCATATTTGGAGCACAGGATGGGTTTCACTGTTATTTGTCTTTTCAGGTCACGGCAGCTCCTACTTCTCTATCAAAAACAGCCCTGACCTGGAGCCCAGAGGGCCTGGCAGTTAGGTTGCCCCCCCCCATTTAGGAGGCTTTAGCCCTCCAAGTGGGCGGACAAGTCTGGTTCAAGTCCAGCCTGTGGTTCCTTTCCCGCATGTCATTCCCCATTCTATCTCCGCTGTTTCCTTCTTGATCCACTGTCCAATCAGATAAAGGCAAAAAGCCCCAAAATAAATCTTTGAAGCAGGGTTTCCCAACCTTGGGGTCCCGACCCCAGTGGGGGTTGCATGGAAGTCAAATGGGGTCGCCTGAAATGTGTATTTATGGATCAATATAAAAATATATTGTATATTCAAATACATACAACACAGGCTACTGTGGGCCAATGCCAAAACAAGAACCTTGCAGAGTCTCTGTCTCATCCATCGTGCAGAAATGTCCTACCAGCCGCTCGTCCTCTGTCAACAAATAATAAACACCAAGAAGCCTAAATGTGATGAATGTTTCCTGGCAACGCATCAGAAAAGCTAAAACATGACTGAAGAGAAATTCATTTTAGCAACAAGCTGTTTGTGTTCTGGATGTCTGGGGTCGCCATGGTGAAGTCAAAGTGGAGTCATTAGCCAGAAAAGTGGAGCGGCTCAGTTGGTAGAGTCGGTCGTCTCTCAAATGGAAGGTCGGGGGTTCGATCCCCAGCTCCTGCTGCCACATGTCTGATGTGTCCTTGGGCAGGACACTTAACCCCAAGTTGCTCCCCCTGCCTCATCGGCATGTGTATGAATGGGATTAGTTACATTTGATGGTCACTTTTCATCAGTGTGTGAATGTGTAGGTGTGACCTGCGGTGTAAAAGAGCTTTGAGTAGTCAGAAGACTGTACAAGCATAAGTCCTGAGGCTTTATGAAACAAGACTTACCAGAGACTTTGACCAGAAAGTCTTAAAGAAAATGTGAAGTAAGGTAAAGATTAAAGTGAACAAGTGGGACGTTTCCTCTTCTGGTTTCACAGATTCACACTTCCTGTAGCAACCAGAGGAATCATCCATGTTGGCCTACATTTTCAAGTCTTGAGTAAAGTGGACGTTCTGCGAATTGTGTGAAAACTGTCATAGAAATGTTGTGAAAGTTGATCATGCAACCGAGTCATTTCCTGTGTTGTCACGGTTCTTTGTTATCCTCTGCTCTGGGCATGAATAACTTATGAGAGAGTGGCATTTCACTGTTTAGATTTTTCACCTTACCTCGTTTATAATGCTCAGTGACCTTTTCCTAGTGAGTGGTGATCAGTCGGAGGACAGAGATACTGATCAGTGTCTTCACAACAGTAATGGAAGTCCGTCTGTAGGGACGGGATGAATGTGTTCTGACTTAATATTGAGGCTGCTGTTGACATCATTAATGTTTAAGAAGTGAGATGTGTAGAGAGTGAAATGATAAAGTGAGCTTACTCTATGATCAGACATTAAGGAAACATGCTATGTTGAAGTGCTGGCTTCTCTGACAACAATGCAGCAGCCAGTATGTCCTCCTTCTAACTTTAGATTCTGGTCCTGAATGGTCTGGATTTGTTTGGACCAGAGAAGGTAGGCGGTTTTAAGGCACCCCCACACGGCCGTTTTGGACGCCCCTCGGTTTGCCAGATATGAGAGCAGTTATCAGGTCAAACCAACAGGTGTTGCAGCGATGGAAGCGGGCAAGAGAACTGGTTCAGATAGAAGTGATTGTACCCGACCTAAAAAGCCTCTGCATGTTTCTAATAAGCTCCACGAGCAGAAACTGAGAAATTGGTAGAGAATCTTCACTTCCTGTGTGATGTAATAAACAAACACTAAACGCACCATATTTAAATATCCTATGGATTTCGAGAGAGTAATTTCAAGGCTGTCAGCGTGTAGCTCCGCCCCATGGTCGACCTCAGAGGTGCTGACCTTTGAGGTCGACCTCCATTATTGCCCTTTGTTTACTGTGTCGCGTTCTTCTTCTTCGTTGTATTTTTTGAGGAGCTACGCTGTGTCGCCGACTATGATGTCACGCTAATACGTAGCTGACGCATCTATTGCCAACTGGCTTACACTACGGTTGGCTCCATACCAAACTGTTCTGAACCAAACTGGACCGCTTGATGGAAACTGGGCTTATCAGTCCTAACACTCACAAGAGGTATGCTACAGTGCAGGGCCTCTGCCAGTAAAGTCTCCCCTTTGCTAAGGCCCATGGATACAGACTGTGGGTTATGTATCTTAATTTCTTCCCAGTGCTTTTAATTTCCCTGAAGCCCTGTTTGTGGCGTGGAAACAGTGGACAGAGGGCCGTGCAACCTCCTGGCCTGCTGGCTCAAGTCCGCTGGCTCAAGTCCGCTTCCAGGGAAGTATTCCCATGAGAGCCAGCCACAAACGGGGCCAAAGCTTTGCTGAGGTTTCAACTCTCACTGTGTCTTCTAAAGCAACTGCACGGCAGATATTTGTCGACTTGAAGTTTCGAGGGAACATGGATCTCAGCCTGGCAGTGGAACTCTACCGTTGGGGGGGGGGGGGGCCTGTTGAGACTGTTTGTTGCCGGATTTGAAGTTTGAGATTCAGCAGACCTACAAAATCGTCAATGACAGCAGACAACACAAAAGGGCCAAAAGAGTGTGAGCTGCTTTCCAATGAACCTGGTTGTTTGGACACTGAAGCCGTCCTTGGCTCGGTCTCTTGCTCCAGCTGGTTGTGGTGCTTTATCCATCTCTACTGAGGTCCATGAAGTCGTCTCTTTTGTGTCTTCTATATAATCTGCCGTCACATTAAAGGAGAGGGAGATTTTTTACCTCTGTAGGTCACAGGGAAAGGCAGTTTATCAAAGCTGCAGAGAAAAATGGAGCCTCCTCTGCATTTTAGGAGGCATTATTTATAGTGAAGTGTCAAGCTAATCCACCAGCTCAATGTCCTCCAGCGTCGTGTGCATGAAGACGACAAGACTTAAATCACTGTCTTTAGCTGAAGGTGAGCATCGCTGAGTCCATCAGACACCACGTACAGGCTGTTTAAAATCCATTCTTTCTAAAGCCCCGTTTCCACCAAGCAGTGTGGTTTGGTTCAGTACAGTATGATACGGTAAACCCTTTATTACCTCTGTCTGAGTTACTGAGTTTGGATATCTCCGTAACTCTGGGCAGTAAAGTTTAAAGAGACTCTACAAGCTGGATATCGCAGCATGAAGACTTGAGAGATGACAGTAGTTAGTGCGGTGTTGGTTTTAGGATATTCTGCCAAAGTAAGTTAATCTGAAGGAAAAGTCTAATAGCTAAGACGACGTGCATGCATCCCGTGGCTGCTGTCAGAGTGTGTGAACGTTTTGATTTCACACATGAAGCAGCTGCAGGGCTCGGTCCTGTACGACATCACGAGTCTCGTCTCTCTGCACAGTAACTTAAGGACAAGTTTAGAGTTCAGAATCAGAGCTCTGGTTTAATGCACAGTAGGTTTAAAACACACCAAGTATTTGTCTTGGTGCTGCGCTTCATACGAACCTAACGCCACAGAAAAGGACAGTTTCATCCAATCTGCTGCGGGCCTCATGACCCTGACTCTCATCCATCCTAGTCACGTCACGTTACGTTGATGTTAGCTTATCACAATACGCCTCCGTATCTGAATCTCTGAGTTGCATTAAGACGTCACTGGATGATGATCATCATAACGCTCCCTCTCTCTTTCACTCTCTCGCCAGCGCAAACTGTACAGCTCGTTAATCAGACTTTATGAAATAGATTAAATGTCCATATTTGATAATAGAGCTCGACCGATTAATCTGCCGGCCGATAATATCAACCGATACTATCCAGTGACTATCAGTATCAGCTCATTTTATCACAGATATACGCCGATATTACTCGATGTATTCACCAGTCAACCAGCATTTCATTTGAGTTTCATTGTGTTACACTAGCAGTTCTCTGTCACCAGCAGAGGGCGCTATATGGATTACAACAAGCATCTTCACTCTGCAGAGTGTGGAGCGTGATGCACGTACACGCTCAGTTATTTTCCAGTCGAGTGACCATCTTGTCTTCATTATAAATCTTTTCCTCACGTGTTTGATAACTGAGGGATCAACACAATAAATGTGTACATCTACATTATCTATATCTATCTCTAAGGATCGAAGATAGATCTAGGAAAGATATCGGCCGATATATCGGTATCTGAGTTTGTCTCTGCCCAAATATCAATTTTGTTATCGGCCCCAAAAATCAGTCGGGCCTTGTTAGATAATACTCCTTTATAATGTTTGTTGTCAAACTTATTCTGTTTAGGTTTCTCCACTTTCAAAGTTTATTTTCATGCTCAGATCACAGGAAGTACTTCCTGATGTGCGTCATCCCACTAGAAGTAAACAACGATTCTGAAGTCACATGAACACGATCATTCAAACGATTTATTGTTCTTCTGTAAGACATAAATCTTCAAACTGTCTGATGGGATTAAAAGCTGCTCGATGTGATGATCCGGTTTGAAAAGAGGAGCGGAGACGAGACAGATCAAACATGTCAGCGTGCTCGCTGAGGGACATTCGGGAAAAAAGTTCTGTGTTTAGTTTTCCTGTCTCTGCAGCCTCTTCTGTCTCCACTGCTGCTCAGCTGGCAGCCAATCCAAACACAGTGATCATATCTGCTTTCTGTGTCTGTGAGGGATCTTTGTAACACAAACAAGTCGTTCCACATATTTCAATGTGCTTCGTTTGATTCTGTTGCAGGTGATCGGAGGCTCGGGCCGATGGTACACCTGCTTCTCGTCCTGTCACTACTGTCCCTGCCCGGCCTTCGCTTACACCGTGCTCCGCAGGAACGACGGTCCGCTGGTGAGTCTCAAACTAAGACGGGCTGCATGTTAAGACCTCAAATCATATATACGTAGGTACCAGCCTGGGGCCGGATTCACAAAAGCTTCTTAAGATAAAAAAACTTCTCAAGTGCTGATTTCTTCTTAACTTCAGTCTAACCCTATTCATGAAAAAAGTTCTTCTATATTTTCTTAACTTTCTTCCTCAGAAAAAACTGAAGAAGAAATGAGATTCTTGAAAACAAAGTTCTTAACTTTCTTCTTAACTTTAAGATCACACTACACTTGTCCTAAAATTGTTTCTGAGTGAATTGAGTGGAAAGGTAAGCCTCTAAATTCTTCCATTCAAACACATTTTAGACAATCCATTTGAATATTCAGTTTCACTAAACGTGTCTCAACTTTTATTCTTCATTTTAGCCACTTTTGTTTTTGGTGTAAGTCTCATGTCTCTGCTGCTCCTGAAAATAAACTAGCTCAAAAAAAATGTCACTAAAAAAATCCCCAACTGTTTTCTACAGAAATAATGTAGACAAACAAGCTTATTATAAAGTATTGAAATAACATTTCAGTCCTTTAGTCAATGATCTCACAACATGTATATAGGCATATGTACATAGGTCTATTATACAGGGATACAAGCCTGCAGCTCCGGAGAAGTTCTTCAGTAAGAAAATAAAGAAGTTCTTCAGAAAATAAAGAAGTTCTTAAGAAAATGTTTGTGAATCCGGCCCCTGAACTGTAAAGTACCAGAGGCTGGAACAGAAGGGTCGGGATGTCAGATTTGATTCAGTTCTGATTTAGAACAAACACAAATTTAAAATAATGATGTTTAAAAAAACATGTTTATCATCTGAAAATTAGGAAGTCTCATGAGTTATCTGTCCCTCCCGCACTGGTTCTTACAAACATGGAGGTTTCCAGCCAACACGCTCTTCCTCAGTTGTCGGCTCAAAACATCACACTTCAATAAATCCTTGAAACAGGAGCTCCTTGGTGTGCGGCTCTTGTTGGCTCCTTTATACCTTTTCGTTTCTTTGGATCCACCATAGGGATGTGAACCAGTGCTTTCCCCTTTGACTTGTGTTGATACTTCGTGGTCCTCCTAAAGAACTTTGTCTCGACTGTATGAAGTGATTTCTGACTCGTGTTTTGGTTGTTGGCCCTTTAAGGAGCCTGCAGGTACAAAAAGCACCTTTCAGTCTGTAGCTGGATTACATTTCTGCAGCATCAGAGCTGAACGTCCTGAATACTTCCAGCTGTGAGCACACGATGTCAACATGTTTCTGTGGGGCGTTGGCGAATATAAGATTTGTTGAGTAGACGTTTTCGACCTTGCTGTGGTACCTGACCTCACGCAGAGAACACAGAACCACAGAAGCAGACACAGTTTCCCGCTGCAGCTGAACTCTGTGTGGACACGACCGTCAGGATCACGTGTAAGAGCTCATAAAAAAATGTGTACGGCAGCTTGTTTAGACACACGGACAGGAGAGCTGCCTCACTGCGATTGTGTCTCGTCAGTCAGGCGTGTATCCTGGTGCTCGAAACAGTTCACAAAAAAAGTCTTTAAACGTGTGTAACCGATGTTTGTGGTCCGGACACGTTCTTGTCTGGTCACTGAGGGTCGTCTCCACCCTCATTGGCTGATTTTTTTTATCTTAAAACATGCAAGCAAACGGCCGGCGCTGCTGCTCTATCGGGAAGACTCGTCTCCCAGGAGGATGCTGCTAAACTCGGTGTGAGAAAAAGAGAGCTGCAACAGACCGCAGAGATTCCCTATACGCACTTGAGCTCTGCTGATATCATTCCCCATGAAAAACACGAGAGAGGCAGAAAAATAAAACTATGTTCTGCCTCATCAAAAGCTCCAGCAGCTTTTATAGCTTGCTATAAGAAGCTGAAATAGATGTTTGTTGTTGTTGCTAAATATGTGGAAGCTAAAACATGGTGCAGAATAACTCATGGTGGATCAGGTTTGGACCTGAGTCTCAAGATCCAAAATAAAACTCCATCAGTTTGACCATCAGTCTGCAGTCCTCCGGTGGAGCCAGTCTGTGCAATCAGGAGCGCTGCAGACTCCGGGATGACTGGAAAGGGCAAAGCAGGTCCAAAGTGCTCTGACGAGGGGGTCAGAGGACGGATGGAGAAGCTCTCCCACGCACAGCAGACACACAAACCGAGGAGACAGGAGAGGCTGCTTCACACACTCTGACTTTGACTCATTGTTTACGTGAAGCTCTACATCACGGCCGTGTGAGTGTGGAAGAAAGCTCATTTGTAATGCATGAAACAGGCTGAGGGCAAAAACAAGTCAATGATTAACATGCTAATGTTGATAATAATGAGATGTGTGCAGTGACTCGTGCAAACAGACGCACAACCGAGGGGACTATTTGTCTTTCAGCACAGCTACTGGAGTCCTCTCATCTAATTCATCACACACACACATCCTCCTTAATCACACGTGCTTTGCCGGTTTAGAACCATTTAGAATCAATATCAATATTGGAAATCCTTCTACTGTTTGCTTTATGACTCTTCTCAGGCAGAGGAAACATTCATCAGCTTAGAGTGTCGCTGCTCTTTTCTCCTCTTTGTTAATGCTCATCACTGAAGTGTCATCAGGGGCTTCATATCCCCGTCAGAAGCCACATCAGTGTTCATGTTGTAAATCAGTGTCTGTCCTCTTTTCTCCCAGTGCAAACACATCCTGGCTGTGTACCTGTGTCAGGCCATGGGCGTGACTCAGCAGGAGAGCGTGTCTGATCAGCACATGTCGATGCTGCTCAGCGGGACCTCGGCCCTGTGACGTCCCCGGTCCGTTCAGTGCAGCAGGAGGATGAGTGCCGATGCTTTAAAAAGACTCTTTAGGTCACTGCAGAGGAGATAAGAGCACGGGAACACTACCACGCCATCGACTCTTTCATATGTCTCTCCCAAAGACACCAGATGTTGCTTTATCTATTTTTGCTTTCAGAAGAATTCTTAATCTGTTTCCAGGGCGGTGACGTCTGTTCTTTGAGCATGTGCAGATTCGTCTTTAGCCGCTTTTTATCTGAAGCTGCATCATTACAGGAAGAAGACGACTGCACGCTCTGCAGATAACTTTACCATGTGTATATATGAAGTGTATGATTTCAAACAATAAAGACAGACATGTAACAATATAAACATCGCCTTTATTAACAAAATAACTCACCATACAAACAGATTGCATCATGTTAAATAGCAGTGTCAGTTTGCTGTTGTAGTTCTGCAGATGAACGAGAGAAGAGCGGCGTCTGGAAAGGGTGAACACATCAGCGTGAGCACAGTGGATGTTCTCCTCATTAGTTACAAACACGAGGACACACTGACGGATCGATACTTGGGAATGTTGAACCAGAAGAAGGCAATAGTTTGACATCGATCAGCATCTCGTAGAAAGCCGGACACCTACAGCACTTCTTTATTTGACACATCAGTGGACAAAGACGACAACACAACGTTACAGTGCAGTTACAGTAGAGATGTCTCCGTTGGAATGTACTCAAGCTTTGGCACGCTCCTGTGGGTAGCCCTTAGTTATACAGAGGAGGGACGACGGACGTGATGGTGAAACAGGGGAACATAACTTTAAATCAACACCAATGAGGCACAGCAACGGGAACTCATCTCAAATATCAATGCAATGTGTTTTTGTTTCTGTAGTGATGGCTCACAGGCCCGCCCAAAAAGAAAATGGCTGCCCTGAAAGGCAAAGTGAACGGTCCTCTGCAGAGGCCATGTTATCATATCAGTGCATGCGTATTGGATCAGTAGCTATAGCGCTAGCTTCGTGGCTAACATCTGCATCCTCGGCCTGGATCTGATCAGCTTTTGAAGCTGACTGAAAAAAGTTTAAGTTATTTTAGCCTTGGGGTCAAATGTCCGAGCCTCCTTTATTTTCTGCCATCTTTAAACGACAAGAGAAGAAGAAGATGTGTAATGTTTGTTTTTTTGCTGCTAGTTTTCTTCCACTGAGGACAAAAAGGATCAACAGAACCCTCCGTGTGTTGAGAACACATGATGTTCTGTTCTGTCGGGTTTAGTGATGTCGACATGCTGTGACGTTTTGGTACTTCTCTCCAAATGAAACATTTTTCATTCAAAACATTTTAATGGTGGAACATTTTTGAGAAATGTGGGTCGTGGTTTGTCTTTGAGGAGGTGTTGGTGTGACCTGAGGTCGGACCAGGTGTTTGTTTTTGACTGGTGAGTATTAACGGGTCGTTTTATGGAGCAGTCTCGCAGATCTTTCAGCTTGTTGTGAAATCGTCGTGAACAGTGAACTCTGAAGGACTGCTGTGTGACTGTCTTAACTAGTATTTCAAACCCATGACTTTTAGTGGGGCACCCCTTTGTGTTGATGGTCTCGTTTTTTTAAAGGGGCTCAGCTGGACTAGTTCACTACCAGTCACCCGACTTTGCTGGGATGTTATAGTACAGAGTCTTGGCTCCTTAAGCGGGGTACACACTACAAGATCCCGATTCCCCCCTCCAGACCAAAGGCCAGATTATCTGATGGTTCCAAACATGATGTTGCCAGATGTTCCTGGGGTGTGAGGTGTGTTAAGAGGGAACAATAGCCAATCAGGAAGCAAGCTGACTGAAGCAGGAACCACAACAAACATAACCATGGTTGCCATGGCTACAGCAAACGCGAAGCATAAAGTTAGGTGGATGTCAGAAATGGAGAACGTGTTGTCGACACAAATCAACAAGTTAGCTAACAGCTAGCCGCATTTAGCTTGACCTTCATGTTTGTTTACTCCTAAGGCGTGTTTGACGGCGTGGGATGTCGAGTTCTGCGAGTGGAGACTCTGGTTGTTGGTGAATGAATCTGTCAGTGTGGTGTGCTGAGTCGGTGGTCTCGTTGCTCTCCACACACGATAAGAACTGAACTGTTAATCTGTCATGATTGGTCGACGTGTGGACGCTCTCACGTCTTTTAGTGTGTCACAGGCTTTAATCGGATTAAAATGCATGCTGAATGCAAAATGTTTTAAGGGCTTCAGCCTCAAAGTGTCATCGTTGACTTTCTGTAAGTCGGCTCGTCTCAGTCCGGTGGTTCTAGCAGCAGATTGTGGAGGACTGTCTGCACTAAGAGGGCACATCAGATCCTCAGGATCCCAGCTGAGACGGTCTAAGACGGATGGGCTTTCAAATGAACCCCCAAGGCCTCTGACATTTATATACACCCTAACAAACCAAGCACTCGTGCTTTATGTTATTTAAGCCTCTGAATAAAATCAAACCTGAAGCTATGGTGATAGAAAATATGTCAATCTCATTGATTTGAAGTTTTTAAATTTAGTTTGTCGATGTCATCGTTTGACTAAAACAAAGCAGCTGATACCGTTGACCACACGCTGTATTTCTATAAAAAGTTGAACGTGTGTCCCACTGCCTGAGCTCGGGGTCATTAACATGCAGCAGCGCCGCAGGTGTGTTATGCTAAACTGCTCCTCGTGTCTGGGTCTGCATGACTGCATCAGATGTTCTTGTTCATCCAGAAGCCACGGGCTCTGAGTCACGAGATACTTCTCTGCGCTCCGTGTCTGTGAGAGATGATTCATGGGAGGAAAATAAAATAGTTTGTTGATGTTTGGATTTCCCCTTTCCTCTGACTCAGCAGTTTACATTTTACTAATAAGTCTGAGAATAGTTTTTCACTGCTCTGGAGATTATGTCGGCACACATCTGTACAGATGTTTAGCAGATTAGCCAGAGGAACACCTGGAAACATCAGCAGCAGCTCTGCTACTGAAACAAAGAAGAATCTGCACTCTGTGTTTGGACCATGTGATGTTCTTTAGTTTGAGTTCATGCTGAAGGATGCAGACGACCACTCCTGTACCTCTCCAGGTTTCACACTACAGATCGAGCCACACAAAGGTTTTTGATCTTTACATTCTCACAGATGAGGTCTTGTAATAAATAAACAGATAAACACAGGCACTGAATGCTGACAATATAAAACATGAGAGCACTAGAAGGAGTGTGTGGAGTGGTAACAGGGTGGATTATCAGAGTGATGAAGAGCGTTTGATCCTGTTCACAGTCACATAAATCCAGTTAGCTCGATCAAAAGTCCTTCACAAAAGTTATTTAAGACTCTTTAATGTCTCGCTGCTTGACCTCTGTCATCGGCACAATTCATAAATAAACGTCCACATTCAAGGCGGTTCATCTTCACATATAACGCCCCCGTTCTGTAAACATTAGAAACTTCTGTGAGAGTAAAACAACAGATAATACTCCTCCTCCTCGTCCTCCGACAGACGGACAGACAGCTCCCTCTATAGCAGAGGGTCGATGGTCATGTGGATCTGGTCTCTGTTGCGTTTGCTGCCGTTGGAGCTCAGGTACAGCTCCTCCCTGCGGCACAGGAAGTGTTGGGCCAGGATCTTCCGGAAGGTGTTCCTGAAGTCCTGGATGCGGTAGGCGTAGATGATAGGGTTGACCGCAGAGTTGGCGTGCGACAGAATGATGGCAACGTACATGACGATCTCCGGCTTGTGCATGTTCTCGTAAAACAGCGTGAGGCAATTGAGGATGTGGACGGGCAGCCAGCAGATGGCGAATAGTCCCACAATGATGGAGAGCGATTTGGCGGCGCGGATCTCCTTCTGCAGCAGCCCGTGATGATGGCTGTCCCCGTTTCCCACGCACTTCAGCTCAATCTGTCTCAGCTGCTTCCTGGCCACAGTGAAGATCTTCAGGTAGATGCCCAGCATGATGAGCAGAGGCAGCAGCACACACACAAAGAAGTTAAAGTAGACCATGTAGTGCATGTCCACCACACTCTCAAAGTAGCACTGGAGCCAGCAGCTCTGTAGCAGGTTCCCCCCTCCCCTCCGCCCCTCCGTGAGTCCAGCGTCTGTAGTGTTGTGTGCTTCGGAGCTGCTGCTGTTTCCGCAGCTCCTGTGCCTGGAGTTCCACCCGAAGAAAGGGATGAGGCCAATAACGAAGGAAAGGATCCATAAAATAGCGATGATCTTTCTGGCCTTCTTTCCTGTCATCAACTCCTTGTACCTGGAGAAGAAAAAAGCAGAGTGTGTATTATATCCTGATGTGGACGTAAGTGTTAATGTGCTGGTGTCTACTTTTGACTGTACAGTGTGTTAGTGTGGCCGAGCTGACACATCACATTCATCTCATGTATCTCCCCCCGTGCACCAGGATGCACATCGACCTAACAAGAACCAGGCAGGAAATACGATGCTGAAGATTTACTCATATGGTGCATTCAAGTGTTATAGGAAATATATCTGTCTCTTTTTATCGACCTTCTAGTTTTGCAGACCTGACGACGAGAGACAACAAAGCACAGGAGCAACACAAGCGTCAGCTCTCTGACCCACAACACAGAAACCGTGTTAGGACCGACTTTAAGCCTGCATGTCGCGGTAACCGCTAAAATGAATTACCACGGTATAAACAAGCCAACTGCGGAGAACAGAAGCAACCGCTCGTGAAGTCACCTCACCCCACCTCATGTTCAGACGGACACAAAGGCAGCTGCTCTGGTACCTAAACTAAATGTAACGACGAGGCAGTTTAACAATCTGCGCCGGGGCTTCACTTCAGCACCAGGCGCTGTCTGCAGCACTGCTCTGCTCCGTGGCGAGAGTATTTGTCTCTGTCTCTGATTGTCACGGCGTTGTTGTTTAGAAAGAATAAAGCAAATAAAAGTCACAATCAAAATAATATTTTTTGGGGGGCTTTTTATGCCTCCTTTGTAGAGACAGGACAGTGGACAGAGTCAGAAACCTGGGACAGAGAGAGTGGGGAACGACATGCAGGGAAGGGGCCACAGGCCGGTCCCCGAACCTGCCCCCCCCCCAGGACCACAGCCTCCACACAAGGGGTGTAAGCCCTAACCACTCGGCACCAGCGTCTTACAATCAAAATAATCTTCAGGGCCAGATATTATTGCTGGTGGGCCAGTTTCTGATCCCTGATTCACAAACAAATTAGCTAAATAAATAAATAAAAAAAGGGGGGGGGGGTAATACCACACACCACGCTATTGAGCCACCCTGGATCACCGAGACAGCCCTATGTAGCACTCTCATTCCTTTGAAATATGTCAATACGCCTATGTGTTCAAAATGAGCGCTACAGAAACTTTATCTGACTAGTTTATAAAAATCTGAATTATAAACCTGAAGGAAAAGTTTAGGGGCCCACGAAGTCAAACCGATTCCTCGTGAGGAGATTTGTTCAAACCAACAGAAACTATGGCAACAGTTTTCATGTCATCGTTGTTGAGTCGGTTCACACCGGACCAAAGTGTTGAACTGACTCAGATAATAACGCTCACAGCGTGGGGTGAAGTTTCTGTGCTCTGTGGAAACTCCGCCCCCTTTCCACTTCAACTTCCTTTCCTCCAAATAATAATACAATGAAGAAAAAAATCCGAAATAGCTCGAGTGCTTTCCATCTTATTTTTCTTTCCATGCACTTCTCATGGAAACACGGTGTTACAGTTTCTGAGCACATGGTCAAAGTGAAGGCTGAACGTCTGCAGCTATCTCGCCTCGTCCTGCTTCACACCATTTCATAACACGCATATATCACGCTAAAACCACACACACCTCCCCTGTGGATACAGATACGGTAAACGCCACAGACCAAATGAACCGAGCGTGGAGACATGAAAGTGAAAGAAGCATATGACTCTTGTTTTTTGAAGTCTCAGTGTTGTGCATTGTTTTAGTTTGACCTCTGAACTCTTACCGTTCGTTCGGTCTGATTTATTTCAGAGCTGACTCACACAAGTGTCGTCCTGACTGTCCCCATCATATGAACTGTGCCCGACGCAAAATGAGCTGCTTCCTCAAAGTGAATGAGGCGAGTGACCGCATGGTAGTGACTCACACACACACACACACCCACACACACACACACACACCCACACACACACACACACACACACACACACACACACACACACACACACACACACGAGCAGGCCTCAGCGCGAGGTGCCAGAAATAATGCAGCTGCATGCGACATGATCACAGTCTGAACTTAAATATCACCTTTTCAGTTACACTTTGTATGAACGATGATCTTCATGTAACAGAAGTGAAAAGTTATATTTGATATTTGTAAATATACTGGAGGAGCAGTTATCCATCAGGCACGTCAGGAGAATCTGAACAGATCTTCTTCTCCATCATCTCAGCATGCTCACACTACGAGACATGTAACTAATGACTCATCACAGACTGCATAGCTTTACTAAGAGCTTTACTAAGATTATCGGCCCAGGGGAGGAACGCACCACCTCACGTGACCGCACGTAAACAACCGAGCCCGAGGTTACATTTGCAGAAAAAAAACAAGTTTGGGATATAAATGTCTGGGGAGACGAGGAAAACGTGGATCGTCTGTTCTTCAGTGAGAGCTGGAGGTCAGAGTTTAAATGTCAAATGTATCTCAGGTGTCCAGCGCACACGGACACACGGGTTGTGTCCTGCAGCTGGTCGCCACTACTTCTGTCCTACATTGAGTCTCGTGGTTATTGTAGTCATGCGTGACTTCCGCCAGGCCCTTTCATGACGTAATCTTCAAGATCTTAAATTCTAAATATCAAACATGTTTGATATAAACAGCGGCGCCCACGATTGCTGTCAGAGCAGATCTGTAAGGTTAAGATTGGATCTTTATACCGCTCACACTACAAGATCATCTGGGCAGATACTGACAGCAGCTGCTAAAGTTTGTTGAGTAACATCAGCAGCTCATCGTTGGTCTGAGTCATTTCATGAAGATAAAACCATCCAATCAAAAGATGAGGGAGAAGCAAAGCTTGGGGGGGAAGTGGCTTCAACGATCCCTCAGACTTGAGGACAAACACTTCCTGTCTGTGCCGTCACAGTCGTGGTGTCAGGTGCAGAGAATTTGTTAGTGAAATGAAAGTCGTGTCCCTGGAGCTGGGATTCTTAATCATTAGCTGAGTCTATCTCTTAGTGGACATCATGAATAAGAACAGGCCCTTGTTATAAGAATTAGAATATCAACAACAGCCAATTATTAAACTGTGGTTGTGCTGCTCCTCCTCTGTCCTACGGCAGCCTGCAGGGACACCATGAATAATCCAACATTCTGCCCGCAGAGGAAGAAAGCTCCAGATGTCCCAGTGACGTGAAGAGGACTCGCAGTAATGTCAGTCTAATCTGTAGAACTGTAAAATCCAGAGTATAAGACAAACTTTGAATACCTAATATTTTATCTGAAGAGTTGTGACCGATACACCAGAATGAAATACTGAGGCCCGCACCCTTCAAAGAACTTTATCTGTCTGTGTAAAAGCATCAGTGTGACACATAAATAACACAGACAGACAATCAGTTCTTTCACACCTGCACAAAACTCCTGATAATTCCAGGAGGAGCTCCATGTGTGAACACAAACAGCTGAATGTTTCTCTCTTCACCCGGAGTTTCTCCTCCAGCCTCCTCGTATTTATTCTGCAGAAAGTCAGAGTGAGCTGATGTGAGAACGCAGCAGGATATAATCAGGAGAATTCACCTCGAGCGAGTGGGAGGGGGTGGTGACGTTTATTCCCTGTGATCGCTGCACGACCATAGACTGTCTGCACGCCACCGCTACGATCTCCGTGCTCTAATGAACCTGCTGCATTCTGTTTCCTGTTCTCCAGTATGTTCTTCTCCACTCTTTAGTTCAGAGTGTGATTCTGTTCAACTACACGTAGCATTGACAGAAAGACAAATATTCTCACTATAGCGTTGTATGGAGGACTCTGTTGATTTGTCCGCCACTTACACGTCGTTCTTTTTACGTCACGTCTTACCTCAGGAGACTTCAGAGAGCTGATGGCGTTTGTTTGGTCGGAGTACAAACCACCATCATGGCTGACAACAGCTACGAGAGAGGACGAGATGTTTGAGGAAAGAGCAGAACTGCAGAGTGTCTGCTCGTGGACAGATCTCACCACAGAGTCTTACGTTAGCATCACTCGTCATTTCATGCAGAACTGAGATGGCTGTCCTACAGACACTAAGAACCGATGAGCGACACACGACAGGAAACGGACGGACCACCAGGAGGTCCGTGTCCGACTTTTTTCACGGTCAAAAATATATAGAATTAGTGAATTCTCCAGTGCTCGTTCATATGGTAATGCGAGTACTCGGTCATATTTAGATGACTGCAAATTAAATTCCCACCCATACTATTTATCAGTCACAAGTTCAGCCACCGCCGTTTCCCAGAGGGTCCATCTCCTGCGCCCCCCTCCTCTTTTTCTGTGTTTGTAGGCAGCGAGCGGCTGAATGGATTAGTTCTGGCATGACGACAGCACGCTGGCATCTATCTTTGTTTTTCTTTCTTCCCCTGCTCTATTCTCCATACATCCCTCCTCTTGTGTCTGTCGCTGAGCTTCCGCCCGGGGCCTCAGACCTCTGCCAGCCCACACACACTCTCTGTACACTCACAACATCCGCCTACATGTCCGGCGGCGTCCACGGTCCAGCCTCGGACACAATCTAACAGGTGGCTGTTCACACCGACAACACTGGGGGGATTTTTTCACACTTCACAGAGCCTGTTGGAGTGTATGCAAACATGCTGGGCAGTATTTGCATTATGAATTGTGTGTGAGAGTATCTTAACAAACAGGTTGTGTAACATAAAGGCAGGTCTGGTTTTAAACCTTGTAAACACTGATTGAAATGTGTTAAGCTTCCACCGTGTGTGATGTTCACACAGACGAGCAGGACGGTAAACACAGAATCGCTGTTTGCATCAAGACAGGATTAAGATGAGAGGTAACTGTGAAGGTAGAGAGTCACTCTTTCTTCTTCTCGCTGTCATGGGGAAGTTTGGACTCACTGTCCCAGAGTTCAATAGGGTGTCAAACTGGGATTCTTCTTCTCACATGAAACTTCTCTTTTAATCTATTTCAGACGTAAGAAAACGGTCCCGGCAGGCCGAACAGGCAGCGATCTTTCATCTCTGAAAATAGAGGCTGTGGTCAGCTTGGTTTCACTACGACAAACACAAACAGTCTCAAACAGCAGATCATCATCATCGAGGCCTCTGCTACCTTCCAGTTGAACGGCTCTCAGACGGACAAATTACAGGACAAAGGCGAGTTAATGACTGGAGGAACAGAACAAAAGCAGACGGATCCATAGAGGGAACAACGGCTCACTAGATGGTCTTATGTGAAGCGTATGCTGAACAGAGGGTAGGACCATACGACCTGTGTGAAGCTGTGACATCCTAACAATCAGTCTATTTGTTCAGTCACTCCGAACAAACTCAAGATCGTACTCCGACTCTCGTACAGGTGGAATGAGCAGTGTTTCCCACACAGGTGATATGCGGTGGGCTGTCAGGTATTGTCATGGCCGCCCAAGTATAACTCCTGACCTTCTATTTTTTATTAATAAATAAAATCACTGCACACGCTGGAGAGAGAGCGAGAGAGCGAAAAAAAGAGAGAGTGAGAAGTCCGCTGACCCTACGTCCCGTAACGCACCGATTGTTGTGTTAGTACGTCTCATTTTAAAACTGTTGCTTCTTCTTCTGTTGTTCTTTTCATATCTTTCTGCAGCTGCAGCTGATTGTAGTGATGCGTGTCATACGTGTCATCATCGATAATCGCAGATCTCCTGATGTGATAACGGAATACAGAGTGAAACGTCTCTAAAACACGAGTAATGAAATGAAGCGTCTCTAACGTATCGCTGGTGAATATTGTCAAAAACACACAATAGACTCAAACACTGATTATTTTCACTTGTTCAATGTCAGGAGTTATGGAGATGATTGATGCCACGCTCATGTTTGTCTGTAAGGAGCAGCGCTCCAGCACGGAGTACAATGGTTTATCTTTATGTAAAAAAGGAGACACCTGGCTGTGTCCTTTTCTTAGAGTTGACACATTCTGCTGATCCCCGTTTTAAAACTCTCATATAGTGTTACAATCCTGGATGTCCAAACTAAACATGGGCAAAGTTTCAGATCATGAGGTAAACGTATGTTGAAGTAATCTCAGGATGAGTCTGCAGAGGGCGCTAAGCGGCTTTTTCTGCAAATCACGCCATAGTTCCCCGATATGAAACCAAGAATTTCACCAGACGGCTTCAAGCCTCTACGTAAGCTGCTGAAACCTCTTACTCTCTTCTCCCAGCACTGGCGAGCCCTGCAGCGTTCTGCCCCACCACAAGACTTCCAGAGAGCTGGCCAATCAGAAGAATGTGGGGACGTGGGGAGGGGGGCTGGCGGAGGCTGAAATGAGGGTTTTTACTGACGGCAGTATCAGATCAATAAGATCCTGTAAAGCTGCTCTGAAGGTTTCACAGACTGACGACATGAGAGGTGAACATGAGGAGAAGATGGGAGCTTTAAGTTTCTACCCTGCATACCTCACCTTCACTAATAAACACTTTATAATTTGTATAGAGTTCCTGCCGGTTCGCACGTGTGTGCACGCAGCCCCGCTCCACAGGCCCTCTCAGACGTTTTTCCCCCAAGGTGTGCTCAGGCGTTTTTTTTGGAGTGGCCCCGCCTAGGGTGAAGCGTCTCTGTGTGATTGGGCCAAAAGAACTGATAATATTGACGTTAGTTTGACGTGTAAAGGCCACGATCACAAATCATACAATACTGACACAATGTTCATGACATCCTGCTCTGCTTCTGGAGAACGACACACCTTAAACCAACGTTAGCCTCTGCTATCAAACATCTTTGAACATCACACTGCTCTGCTTTGTCTGTTTCTCTCACACCTGCTCACGCTGTTTCAGGACTCGTGTAAACCTCAGAGAAGGTCTGAAGATGGTGCATCTCTTCCAGCATGTCTGCATTTTGAAGCATATTTCTAGATGTTGTCTTTATCGTCCCACAAGAGGAACTTTGTTTAGCAGCACATCAGGAGCGCTCAGAATGACACACCGACGACTTCGACTGGAACATGTGTTCATGTCTTTTTCAGGGATCTAAGTCCAGCCAGCTACAGAGGCATTCATCGTTCTTTAGCTCAAATACTCTTTTCATTTCAGCTCATTTCATCTATCTCCTGAGTCAATCTGGAGCAGACATTCCGTTACCACCACACCCCCCACATGTGCTGAAACAAAAACAAGAAGCCTGAATAAGAAGCTGGAATGGGTTGAATCAGCAGAGTGACGTGAGGCCATGCAGACAGTCCCTGACCACAGTGAGGCAGTGCTGCTGGTGTGGGTGTGGGTGTGGACGCGTCTTTGAAGAGTAAAAGGTTATTTGAAAAGCTCCAACAGGACGGAGGGACAACACAGCCCCAGGGTCTTTTTATTCTGTGGCAGACAAACAGGGGAAGAAGGGGGCTGGGGGCTCGAAGGGAGAGTTGAGTGGGTGTGTGGCTCCTCTCCGTCATCTCACGGGGTTTCAAACATCTGGCTCTGGCCTTTAACATCCACTAAAAACCATCTGTGAAAACGCTTTTATCTAAGAGAGTAGAGGCCCCAAAGATCTGCTGCAGACTGACCAAACACACACAGACACACACACACACACACACACACACACACACACACACACACACACACACAAAGTGGCCGCTGTGGACGAGTAATCTGAGCACAACATGCACACACTGGTCTTGTTAACACATCTGTGCTGTCGGGTGGGAACTCTGCTTTCAGAGGAAACTATATAATGTCACGCTGAAACCTTCTACAGACTGTTAGGAGCTTGTTTCTGGTTTAAGAGCAGTTAAAGTTCTGCACGAGGTGACAACAGAATGAGTGTTTAGCTTTCGTAGGTCAGAAATAGAAGCACAAATGGGTTTTACAAGCCACAAATCAACTTTCATCCAGGACTGTAGTGTCAAACTGTCCTTTCTTGCCAGAGTTTGAGCCTAATGGAAATGACAGCACATCACAACCCCAGAGCACAAAAAGCCCTCTACACAGCCAGTGTTCACCACATTGACTGCAGTGAGCGATGCTTCACCAAAGCAACTCTCTGACATCCTCAAATGCCAAAGAAACTACACAACCTGGGGACGGACAATCACCCTCTGGTGATAAAGCTTTCATTCTTCAATTCACGGAAATACCCGGCAGCACTGTGCTGCTTCTGCACGTTTCTGTTTCCTCAGGCGGTCCCGCTCACAGTCTGAACGCAGGGGCTCGCTGGCCTTTGCCATCAGCATCAATAGACGGGACACACTGTGGCCAGGTATTGATCTGGAGGCTTCTCTCTCTGTGTCACATCAAACAGCTGCAGGACACATCTTTGCACCTTTTTGAGGAGCTGCTGGAGGTGTCAGATGAAAACACTGAATGTGAGAGTCCTTTAGTCTACTGCATGAAGGCTGTAAAGACCTCAAAGTGTTTGCGTAGTGTTTGTCCAACAGATTGAGAACAGTGTTCTGAGAGGTTTAATCTGATTTTCATTCCACGTTTAGATTTGAACCGAGGCTATTTTTACACACGCGGGGCTTTAAGCTCTGCAGGAAAGCCATTCATGAGATCACAGAGCTGATCTCCCAATCCCTGAATTCAATTACCTTCTCCAGACAATATGTGTCAATATTGAGGGACTTTGAGAGTGATGCTGAGCTCTTGTTATGAAGACTGGGTGAAAGGGGAAGGCGTGTTTCTGCGTATCCAGCACATTCTGTATTAATAAGTGATTAAGTAGCCAGAGCTCTTTAAAGCCTGTTGGTGGATGTGTGGCTGGTTTCCAAACAGGTTCAAAATGTGTCCGAGAACAACATGAATCACATCCAAGAAGAAAGAGCGACTCTTCTCGTCTGCAGAGTCTGTCCATTCACAGTTATCTTTCAGCTTAATCCTGTCTTGATGCAAACTAACTTCTGAAGCTTTTATAAATTCATTTCACTCCAGAAATAAATCAAACATGCTCACCTCAGGGGGATTTTCACGGCCAGATATCTGTCAATTGCAATCGCAAGAAGACTGAAGATGGAGCTCTGTGTCAGAACCAGGACGAAACAGGCCAGGAAAAGGCATCCGTAGAAGTCCAGATAGATTCCGATGCTGATGGTGATGGCGAAGGGGATGGC